>VDFB02187499.1:0-29367 GCA_007258455.2 Sequoia sempervirens | reverse complement strand
ACATACTTGCTTAGTTGTGTGTAGGAAGGTTGTTTGGAGTACATTGTTGACTATTGTGTATGCTCTAGTCCAATATATTATAAACTTCTAACTTACATTCCAATGAGGTTTCTGTATGTCAAGATGTGAACATGAACTATCCTATCTGTTTGCAGAGTCAAAGTCCATTACACTAGATACAACGCCATCCTAGTTATCAATACCTCGATGCATCATGTATATGTGTTATATCAAAAATAAGGAATGATGAAAAAATCCCAATCCCAAGATATGAACAAATCATCATCTTGCATGTCTCGTCACCATAATCTAATAAATTCTCAATGCATCATGGACTTGTTAGACTTCTGAATCAATCTTGAAATGAATGGTCAATCCATTCATCTTATTCTTCTTATTCTTCTATCTTTACTAACAATTATGTCCAAGTATCGAATATGTTTGATATATCAAAATATACATGAGGCTGCCCATAGTCGATGACTATCTATATATCTTAAAATCTATCTACATCAATACCTGAGCTATCACGATAACAATCCCTCTTCCATTGGGGTACAGTGGGGCATCTATATCATCTTCAACTCAACAAATTGTAAAGTTGTACCTCTTTGATTCAATGTTTGATTTTCACCTATCATGAGCCCGATCGAAACATTTTATTCTCCAATCCATCTCTCTAGGGGGAAACCAACCATCTTTCGATCATATCGATATCAAATCATCTAATGAATTTTGTTCCTAGCCTCACTAGCAAATCTGGATCAATTTATCAAATCATTCATCATTGGGATATATCTTTCCCTATCAATCCTTGTGTTGTTCATATCTTGACAACACTATCCTTGCATTGTTGTGAATCCTCAAGAATGTTATCAATCAATCAATCAAATCAATTAACTTTATCTTGGCTATCAACATCTCAAATATATTATCAATATCCGTTTTTGCATCATCATCAACATCAAAATCAGCATCAATCTTTGAACCAATGCAACGAGTGCATTGCTTCAAAGAGGGGAAAAATGTAGACACCTATAAATGTCTCAATGGATCACATCGGCTAACTAACATCATTTCATCCTCAAATCCATCTTCTTTTCACTTGTTTAACTAAATAAGCCTAATTATTTAATCAAATGCCTCATTTTCATCTATTAATCTAATTGACCGAATTGGGTTAATTCACCCCCTCTCACACTGTCATTTCATTTAATTTAATTAAATAATACAAATTATTTAATTTTAACCCTAAGTCCTCTTATTTAATTAAATAACCTAAACAATTTAATTAAATATCATATTTGCATCTCCTTTTCATTAAATAAATCAATAATTTGATGAACATCATCGCATTCCTCATCTTGCACATTCAAATTTAGTTTTAATAATTAACTAAATTTTTAATTTCCCTCTCATCCACTTGCATAGGGAATATTGCAAAGGAATATTCTCCTTTTTTCCTCCAAAAAAAGGTAATGATTAATCCAAACAAACTTTGAAACAACTTTTAAAAGTTGTTGCAAAGTGTGTTTGTTTGCATGATTGTGAGCCCTTGATTTTTTCTTGATCCATGTGATCTTTGATTCTCATCTATTGATGAGAATCCTTGATCCATGTTTCATCCTCCTTTCATTTGTGACCATTGATAGATCAAATCAATTTCATCCATTGCTAATTCATTTTATCCCCATTAAACCAATTATTTAATGAATATCATATAATTCTCCTAATTTGCATAATTGAAACTTTGTTTAATTTTCAAATTACTAATTCCTCCAAAAGGGGAATATTCCTTCCCCTTTTTCACAATTGAACTTTTTTTTAATTTGAAAAATATCTATTTCCTCACCCATGAGAATATTCTTTCTTCTCAATCATTTGAAAAAGGGAATATTCTTACAAAACTTCATGTGCAAGTTAACTCAAAACTTCTTGTCCAAGTTAACTTGTGACCTCTTGTACAAGTTAAAAGTGTGTTTTTTTTAAGGAATGAGAACCCTTGATTAAATCTCATCTTTCATTCTCATCCATTGATGAGAATTCATGATCCATGTTTCATCTCTCCTCCATTTTTGACCATTGATTAACCTTTTTAATCTTAACCCTTCATTTCTCATTTGTTTTCCTATAAATAGGTCACTATTTGAAGAAAAATAGATCCATCTTTTAACATCAAACTTATGTTGTTAAAATTACTCTTACTTGCACTCATATTTAGCATAATTTTAGCTTATTTTATTTGCACCATATTAGCTTAGCTTCCATGATAACATAGATGCATACATTTAGGTTATTTGTTAATTAGGATTTTAATCTTTTGAATCTTGCATACATTTAGAATAGATTTGCATACACCCATATCGATCATCTTAGCATATATCATGTTAATTTAGCATTTAAATCATGTTTTATCACATATCTCTCATCGGTTTCATTGATTATCTTAAATAGAATCAATTGAAATAAGCTCATTATCCAAGGGATTGGGAAAGGATCACCATTCCACATCAATGTGACACAACTCCCCCAATAGGATAAGTTTTAATGTCTTAGATTAGAGGTTTTTCAAGCTTTAATGATTTAGAATGTTAGTTTTAATGGCTTTTTTGTCTTTTTTTATAGTGAATGATCTTATTTGGATTGATTCTTAGTGGGTTAAATATGCCTCAAATTCGTATGGATAAGGTGTAGTTAACCTATACTATAACATTGGTCACAGACACATTCAACTAGTTACATACATTAGATGTAATAAATTGGAGGAGAGGAGAATAATACATAATATTTTGTAAATATAAGCAATTGAATTATGTGAAGTAATAACTATAATGGATGAATCATGTAACAATAAATTAAAAAATCTTGAATAATAATTGTGCTAAGATCAGGAGTTGGAGATACCATTAAGGAAAAAGGTTGTTCCTAGCATGGTAAAAATAAAATGGTGATTTGGAACTCAATGGAAAAAACATTAATGTAAGTACAAAGAAAACTAGGCTAACATATGTCTCCAATGTGACATCTAAGAGCACAAGATTGCATTGACTAGGTCAGGTGGTAAGACCCTAGTCGTAATACAAATCTTGATCAAGTGGGGAATGATATAGTGTACCTAGTATGAATCTTAGAACATAGTTAGGTCATGCAAGCACACAATGTAGTAGGAAACACATAATGGAAGATGCCTCCCAATGTGGCAAGTTGGCTCTTAAAACATCATTGGATCATGCAAGAACAATAGTGAAAAATAATATCACATTGACAATATGTAAAAATTATTTCCCCCACATGGGTGAGGTAATGATGCGATAAGTCTCAAAGTGTGTAAAGGTAATGAACCATAAACAATGTATAACCATCTTGGTAATGTATAAAATGGCCATCAATTTCTAGATAAACATTATTTGATAACTAGTGATAGGTTTTCATGTCATTGGATAATTGTGCAAGTGTAAATAGGAATTTGTATGTTATAGTGAAGACACAAGTAAAATTATGTTTGGTTCTATAAATTTGTGTTCTTAAGGTTAATAATTGAGTATGCAATAAATGTGTAGGTCATATGGCATAATAATAAAAAGAGTGAAAATTAGCATGTGTGGTCCCAAAATGTGTTGAGGTGAATAAATAAGTTTCATGAACCAATTTCATCCTTAATAGGTGTCATCTAGGTTTAGAATAAATTATAAATCTAAAATAAGGGTAGTAATAAATGCACAATATATGAAAAAAAGTTTGAAATGTTATTAGGTCATCATCACTATTAATAATGTGTCATTGTCTATATGTAAAATAAGGGTAGTAATAAATGCATGATGCACTAAAAAGAGTTTGAAAAGTGAATAGGCCATTTATTACTACATTAATAATGTGTCATTGTTCATATGATTATTTTAGTGCAAAAATGGGGGTTATAAGAATCACAGCTTTTTTAATAAATTTTAACCTAGCTATATATAGGGTGAATAGTGAAAGGTCATATTTATTTGCAACACACAACCCTATAGAACATTTCCTTTTAGATCTCAAAGATACTTTTTCATTTTATTATGATGGTTTAGATTAGGAATAATCTCCCTAGATGAGGTGATCTTGTATGCAAATATATTGACCATGAAAAGCTTCTATAATTTTTATTTATTTTTAATATTTTTGGGTTTTATGAAAGTTTTTCTCAGACACCCAAAATTTACCACTAAGCTTTGATTCATCATTTATTCATCAATTAATTAAACAATTATCCATGTAATCCACCACTCTCTAATATTTCCATAATTAACTAAATAATTCATTATTCAATTAATTACCCTTCCCATAAGTAAATTAATTAACATAAAAATGTCACATTTTGTATTTATGTTACAAAGTACAACATAAGGTTTGATTTGTAGTATAGAGAGGGTTTCCATTTTAATTTCATACAAGAAATGAATATCACCAACCTCTGTGAATGGGTTGTGATTAGGTGATTTGGGAGAAAATTCAAAGGAAACACATTGAATAATGGATCATAAAATATTGGTCGACATGCTCCCCTCCCCATTTCCTATCAAAAGGTTTTTTCATGTTGTCAAATTTGAGAGAAGAAAAAGATTAAAAATATTGTTCAACACAATCCCCTAGATAATGGAAAAGTCAACAATATATATACAAAAGTGGATTGAAGTAACTTCAATCAAAAAATGTTGCTCACTAGTACAACCTATATGTATCAAGTTATACAATTTTTCATAAGAATATTGGACTCCAAATAGATTGAGGGTGACCAAAAAATAGCTTTCGAGTCACAATGGAAATTAACAAGGACACCCTAGAAAGTAACTATTTCATCTTTGCATGAATCTAAGTAGCATTTATCAAGGAAATTTTGATTCAGATATTCATTCTCACTCCAATAGGTGAATAGAGACAACTTAGTGATATAAAAGCGAATAAATTCTTCTACCTTGGATGTGGAAGTCATATAAATTGGGAATCAAATTTCATGAAGAAATCCAAAGATAAAGAAGAAACTTATTGGGTAGAAAAACTAGAGAAACAACCCTAGAACCTCCCATAAAAATGGAGCCTATGTCAGGGTCAAATATGGAAACAGTGAAAACAAAAGATACTACCCTCATCCCAAATTCTAATCACATTGATCTTGCACAAAATAATTTGGTGATAGGAAAAATGGATAGAGATTGGTGGTTGGAGGAAGAAGAAACTGAGTGAGAAAAAATTGGCATAGTGAATCCCAAGTGAATAAGCCAATAATCTTCAAAGATCCTAAACTGCAATCAAGAAGTGGAAAAGAAGAAGGGGAGGAAATTGAACAAGAAAAAAGGGAGGAAATGGCTAACAAACATCAAGGAATATGTGTTGCAATCTAAGGGAATAAACTCCTCCAGGCTTAGAGAGCCATAAAGATCATAACATGGAATGTTAGGGGCCTCAATGCCCCTAACAAAAGGTTCCTAACCAAGTGCCATTTAGAGACTATGTCAATCAACATAATCCTATTATAGGAAACCAAATTGAAGGCTATTGAAGCCTCCTTATTCACTTCACATTGCAAAGGATGACTAGGTTTCATTTTAGAAGATATGGGTGTGGTTGGTTTTTTAAGAATTTTATGGAATCCCTAAAGAGTTTAGGTGGACATGTGTTGCTCAGAGCTTTGTTATCCATGATTTGCAAGATAAGGTGTCTTTTTTCTGATTTATACTTTTTTCTTTTTAACATTTATGATCCAATAAAATGTAAAGAGAATTCTAGATTATGGGAAAAAAATCATGTGTATTAAAGATCATAATCAGGACAAGATAATTATGGGTGGGTATTTCAATGCAATTCTAGGCCTAAATGAAAAGAGATGAGGTCTTACAATTGAATATCCTAAAATACTTTAGAAACTTCTTACACTTAGTCATTTTAATAGATATGGTAACTAAAAATGGTGTCTACACTTGTACGAGCAGATAATTAGGTTTTTCCAACATATCAAATAGATTAGATAGATCCATTCTATCTACCAAATGGTTAAATGAGCTCATCTTCCTAGAAGCTTTCATTCTCTCCTATTCAAGTTATGATCACTTCCTTTTAAAATTTATTAAAGAACAAACAAGCCTCTGAACAAATGCTACTTTAAGTTTGAAAAAAGGTTGTTTCACAAAGAGGATCTAATTAACAAAATCCAATCATGGTGGAATTCATCCCTAGTAAAGAATGACACTAAGAGCTTCAAATTTATGGACAAATTGAGCCATATCAAGGAGAGATTGAGTGAATGAAACATATTCTCCTTCAAAAACATGTTCAAAGAACAAATGAGGATCGAGCAAGATATTTTTTCCCTAAATAAAAGAGTCATACAATTTGGTCTGTTCCAATCATTTTTTTGGAGGAGAAGCAACTACTAGAAAAACAAGTCGAAGTACTAGCGCATGAAGAAAGTTATTGGAAAAGAAAATAAAGGGAAGTATGGTTGTCTGAAGGAGACATGAACACAAAAAAAATCCACAACATAGCTAAAGTTTGCAAATCCAAAAAATAAATTAAATCAATTACAAACTTTGAAGGAGAAAGAATTAATCTAGCCCTTAAATTCAAATTAGAGAGCCAAATTTTTCCAACATTTTATTGCCCTTGTGACATTGTGAATCACCTTTGCATAAACGGTCTATTAAGTGGGATTCCTTCCTTAATCACCCTTGAGGATAATGCTATGTTATTGGCTCCATTCATCAAAGTGGAAATAAAAATTGTTGCATTCCAACTTCATCTAGATAAGTCACCTAGTTTAAATGAGTTCCTGACATGCTTTTATTAGAGGTTTTGGCACTTTTTGGTAATGATGTTTGGGAGATATTAGTATATTACAAGAAAAGGAAAAACAATTAAAAATCATAATTAACACTTTAATCGCACTCATCCCAAAGAAATAGAGTGCTCATCATTTTTGAAATATCAACCAAAATCTTTGGGCAACATAATTTACAAAATAATATCCAAGGTGATGGGGAACACATTGAAACTAATTTTGATGAATATCCTCTCCCCTAATCAAAGTGGATTCACTCTTGGAAAAGATATCATTGATGGTATATTTTGTGTATGTTATCTAATCTTGGTGATATTAAGTGACACCATTAGAGTTTGGTGCACTTGGTATTGTTGAGAGACAGTTAAAGTTCGATGTGCTTGGTGGTATTCAGAGAAACCATTAGAGTTTGATGTGCTTGGCATGGGAGGCATCTAACTCCCTATATTTATCTATCAATTTAAATGTTCTGAATAATTTTTAAGACATTTCAAGTAGGCACTAAAAATGTCTATTACTTTCTTCATGATTTTACATGTTGATACAATATTATTAATGTCTTCCAAGTAATAATGTGATGTTGAATTAAGAGATGGAGCTTTGATCACTAAAATAAATTAGGATTTTCCTTTAATATGACACCCAACTATAACAAATGGAATATTTCACACTTAAATGGACCAGTAACAAGTAGTTGGGATTGAGTCAATTTGAGCCTATTTTAAAATTCAAGGGTCAAAACTGCACTTGCACCTATTTTATTTGGGATAAGAAATAAAAATTATAAGAATCACATTTAAATCCTTGTAAGATATGAAATTGGATTCACTAAAGACTCTAATCAATAGCCATCGTTTACACAAATATGTCACTTGAATGCTAACTTTGTATTGAGAACAAAAGACTCAAAATGAGTCTAAAATGAATGTGAACAATGTTAGGCATGCACTTTTCACTCTTACAAGTATAAGGATATGTTAAAATTACCTTGCATTTAAGTCTTCCAAAAAATTTGTCATTCTAATCATCCAATTTAACCTTAGTTATGGCACGTCAACCAAATTTGTGTGATGGAAAATTCAATAATAATTATTTTGACAAGTTTTAAACCTATGTAAAATAAATAAAACTAAAAATTAAATAATATATAGAAATATAAAGTATTTTTCAAGGAAGTTTTACTTAAACATCAAAAGATTTAATAATCCAACAATCAACAATAATTTAAAGAAAAAGGACAAATAATTATCCTATTAAACCTTTTAATATTTAAGATTAGCACACAAAAAGGGGTCCAATATCATTTTCTATGATCGTTTACATCGATTTGAAGAAACGCCATAGGATTTTAGTATCTGTAGCCATAGCGACGTTGGCACCAGAGACGAAAGAGAGCAACATCAATGTGAGACACGAAAACTCTTCGGCATATGCCTTCAATTGTCTCTTTTCATTTGTGTTTTGTATGCCTAGTCTTTCAATGGTTCTGTAACGTAATGGCGCTCTCCTTTCCTGTTATATAGAGGCCTACCCTGTCTCTTCATTATCCGTCTACTCTTGGATTTACCTTTGTATTTATCGATTTAGTTCAAACATGGAATCGTTTGCATTCAATTCACGCCACTACCACCAGACAATGGCTTTTTTATTTAAATTCTGAGTTGTGTGCCCAAATCTAATTCTACGGTCAATAACAACATTGAAATGAGCTGCTTGAAATTATTGTTGACAGCGTTTGCAATACTTATGCTCCTGCATAACTACAATTCCAAGGATGTTTATGTTTATGGAGCAGACACCGTTCGGCTGGGAGCCTCGCTCACTGGAAATCAAACCATCATTTCAAAGAATGGCACTTTTGAATTGGGATTTTTTAGCCCCAGCGGAACCAATAATTGGTATATTGGCATCTGGTATGCCAACATCCCTAAGAAGACTATCATTTGGGTGGCTAATAGGGAGATTCCTCTCAGAAACATGACGGGCTTTCTAAATCTGTCTGCTGACGGTCGTCTCAGACTGTTTGATTCAGAAGGGCGATCAATTTGGTCATCAGATAACAAGGTGGAAGCCTCTCGGGCAAGGATGTTGGATTCTGGAAATTTCGTTATGGTGGGGGCGCACAATACTTCTGAGATTGTTTGGGAGAGTTTCAGACATCCGACAGATACGTGGTTGCCAGGGATAAAGCAGTGGAAAGGCCTTCAACTGACATCTTGGAGGAGTAGTTGGGATCCAGCGCCTGGAGTTTTCTCTTTCGGAATGGATCCAACTCCACAAAGCAAGCAGATTCTGCTGCTTTACAACGACAGTATTACATACTGGTACAGCGGGCAGTGGACTGGTGACCATTTCAGCGATCTTCCGGAGTTGGTTGATCAAAAGATGATCTCCTTGTCGTTTGTAAGCGTTTCTCCTTCAATGTCGTACTTGATTTTTACATTAGATCCGCAAATTGCAACGGCCAAGGCGCGGTTTGTTTTGGACATGAGTGGCCAACTGCGAATGTACTTTTGGGCTGAAGAGACCGGGTGGAACTTGGTGTGGTCAGCACCACCAGATGGATGTAACGTCTATGGTGTGTGCGGGGATTACGGAGCATGCAACAGCGACAATATGCAGTTCTGCAGCTGTCTGCAGGGCTTCATCCCCAAAAATAATCAGGCCTGGGATTCCCAACAGTGGTGGGCGAGCGGTTGTGTTCGGCGAGATCCCCTGCTATGCACTGCCAACAATGACACCACCGACGGTTTTCTGCAAGTGACAGACAAATCCTTGAACAATGAACAAGCTGTTTCTTACCCGCAACAGGTAACGCGAGAGGGATGCCAGACCGCCTGTCTCAACAATTGCTCCTGTACCGCTTTCGCTATCGCTGATTCCACTCCTCCCGTTTGTCAATTATGGTTCGGAGAGTTACTAAATGTTCGCGATTCATCTGACGGCAGCAGCTCCGTTTTCATTCGGTTGGCTGCTTCCGATTTCGGGGAGCCGTCATCCATGCGAACACGTAGAATCCGTGAGATTTGTATTTCAGTTGCTGCAATTGCTGCTTTCATGGCTGTTTTGGCTCTTCTGTTCGGAGCATGGAGACTTCGCCCTTCAAATCTGCCGCCCAAGGAAGTCATAGAGGATGGCTCGACAACGTTCCTGCGGACATTCACCTACAAAGAGCTGAAAACTGCGACAGAGAATTTCAAGCATAAGTTGGGAAGCGGAGCGTTCGGCTCCGTGTTCAAAGGATATCTACCAGACAATACACTTGTAGCCGTTAAAAAATTAGAGAAGGGTTCATGGCACGCAGAGAAGCAATTCCGTGCAGAAATAAGCACAATCGGAAGCATACAGCATGTGAACTTGGTCAGGCTTCATGGGTTCTGTGCAAATAAGAGTAAAAGGTTACTGGTTTATGAGTACATGCCCTACGGCTCCTTGGATTCCTTCTTATTCCAGCGAAAAGGGAAGGTTTTGGACTGGAAGACCCGATTTCAAATAGCGGTGGGCGCTGCGCGAGGATTAGTTTATCTTCACGAGGAGTGCAGAGATCGCATAATTCACTGCGATATCAAGCCGGAAAACATTCTCTTGGATGTCGATTTCTGTCCGAAAGTGGCCGATTTTGGCATGGCAAAGGTAGTGGGCAGAGATTTCAGCCACGTATTGACAACTGCAAGAGGAACAAGAGGGTACGTGGCTCCTGAGTGGGTCTACGGTCTCCCCATAACTCCCAAGGCCGACGTATACAGCTTCGGCATGATGCTGCTCGAAATAATTTCGGGCCGAAGAAATGCGGACTTAAATCTGCAAATGAGCATGCAATTCTTTCCCACGTGGGCGGCGGCTCAATTGGAGAATGGAAACATAGAGGGCATTGTTGACGCAAGGTTAGCCAATAATGTAGATATTGAAGAGGTAAGGAGAGCTGTTGTGGTAGGGCAGTTATGTATTAAAGAAGATGAAAATGACAGGCCAAGCATGTCTCGAGTTCTGCAAATGTTGGAAGGGACGATAGGGTCTGAATTTGTATAAATTGTAATATGCTCGTCGACCTCATTGCCGCCTCCACATTTTAGATGCTCGCTCAACTCTTTGTAATGTGCTCATTGACGTGGTCTTCTAGTTTTGTACCCTACAAGTTAAATATTATTTGTCATCTTCTTTATTTTAAGGTAAACAGATTTTTTTTTAAATAAGAGCAATAGGTTATATTTTATAATTTTTTTGATTTTAAAATGAATTATAATTAAAGTAAGAGGAAAATTTTAAGGTGGTTTTTTACTATTTTGAAATCAATAAAATTTATAGTAATCAAAATAATCATAGTCACTAAAATTGTAATAGTCATTATGAATAAGTTTGAGAAGTTAACAGGGTTTGTCACAAAGGTAATGATCCTAATTCAAAGACTTGTCAAAAATGATTTTCTTCAAAATTCTACTTGGAAAGGCAATTTACTACAACATTCCATTCTCTAAGAATATGAACATAGGAGATAGTCTCATAATTCAAAAGAGTAATTGAGTATCTATTCCAATGGTAAAAAATCAATCCTTCAAGAGGGCTCTTGAGAGCCCTATTTGTTAATAAAAGAAACCAAGATCAGATAATCTGATTTGCAAACAACCTTCTTTCAGCCCAACTTACAAACCTTCTCAAGAGCTACCAAAATCGTCTAAGCTTCCATCAAATTATTTTTGTATTTTTATTTTTGATAAAAGGCCAAAGGCCTAAACCATTTATATTAATCTTAAGGATGATATACATTTTTTATAAGTTCAGAGTATCTATGCCAAGGGATAATGTTTATCCCACTACACAGAAAGTTTAACTTTAAATACAAAACAAAAGCTAATTGCAGCCACGACCCATCAAGAGCAAAAAAAGAGAAAACTTCTATAAACTATCCCCTCATCCTCCCCAACAAGCAATTTGAAGTAACTGCTCAAAATGTATGGTGTTCAAACATCCATCTAGTTTAAAAATGTCTTTAGGAATTAAGAACTCGAACTCTCAACCACCTAGAAGTATCTCCCAAATCATGTTATCAAATAAAATTACTATCTATGGCAAAAAAATTTGTACACATATGGACAAAAAGAACAAAGTGAAAACCTTGCAAGGTAAACTGATCTATACATTACCAACTTCCTCAATATCATTGATAAAATTCCCTACCCATTCAAAGTCTTGACCGACTCAACATGCAACATTTTCTTCAAGAAGCTAGATGCCACCTCTGCCCGCTCTTTATGTTTGTGTAGTTCCTCGCCTTTAATATCCAGTATGAAGGGGTAGAAGGTTACATCCTCACCTGGAACCAAAAGACGCTCCAAGTCACGGGGCCTAGGTATACCAAGGTCGAAGGAGGCAACATCCATCACCACCTCCAACCCACCTAGAATTTTAGGTATAAAAAGCTTGTGGGCCATTTCCACCACCTCCACCTTTGGAGTGTGCAATTCTAGTAATGCCACCACGAATCATGAGGAAATGTTTGAATCAACCCTATACCACTCATTCAACACTAGAAATTCCCAACCCAGGATGAGTTTAACTACTCCAATCAACATAAAATCTAGTTCCACCATGATTTCCTCAGATGGAGCTCCAAGATTGTAACTCAGAAGGCCATCTATCTGTGGGTACTTGCTAGGCTAATGAGAGTATACATACCTTCTCATTGGTACACAAAAGGTCCTTGAATGAGGTATGTGCACTATGAATTTGGGCTTCTTTGTCAATTAAGATGCACTAATTACTAATAATACTCTTTTGTGAAAGAGTGTACCAATAGATCTTGCTAAAATATTGACCATACGCATATCTGGTTAGTGGTGATGCCTTTTGGCCTTCACACATGCTCAATCTCAGTCTTGGAAGAAAAACCACTAAAATAGATGTTGGCACAAGCACATAACATTAGTGAATGTCGCTAGCTTTCTTGATTTTTGAAAGGCATCTCTATGCTAGAGTAAGTAATCATTAATTCTTATCAAATCAAGTTTTAAATACAAGCGTGGAATGAAGGGAAAGCCGCCACCTTTGGTTGAGAAAATATCAAAATAGTGTCCCCTTAGAGTTTATAGTGGTGTTTCTAAAATAGATTTCATGAGTTGGTGTGATAGCAATCACATACTCCAATGAACCATCCAAAGGTGATAGCAAGCCAATGGTGCATTATTTAGCTTACCTAGGCCATGGACCTTCTCAATTTTGCATCCAAGTGACGCATGGTTCTTACAAATAGCAAGTTCCTCTTAGAGGCTTTTAGAACCACTCTTGTGGACCCACGAGCATTAAAACAGATAATAGTACACCTTTGCGCAAACTGCAAGATTAAATTTCTCCATAAAATTGTTAGAATCAATGCCCATACCAAAGAGAAAATTAAAATAACCATACCATCACTATCGTGCGTGCAACAACACCTTCAATTCCAATAGCACCCAAGTTATTAATGCAGGAGCACCTAGGGAATGAGCAATCTGCATCATTCAAAAACTTTTGAATCTTTTGTTTGCTCATTTTTTACTTTGGTGATGAGTTTTGGGAAAATTTGAATGATATTTTCTCATAGATTAATAAATTTCATATATCGATATGCATTTGAAATTTGATTTAATTGCAATAACTTTCATTTAGCTCACAAATATTGACATTGGTATTGGGATTGCCATTTAATTGTTCAGTTTTTTGAGTAAGCCTTGTTTTATCTACCTAACCAATTTTAGTTAAAATGGTGGAGTTTGTATTATTAAGTAAAAGGAAATAAGTCAATTTATTTTTAGGTTTAAAAAAATGAAAAGACAAGGTCACGTAGCATACCAAGGGGAAATCCCACACATCTAGGAAAATATTTACACAACATGCCATATTGGGTTTAAGATGACACAAAGGAAGCCATGCCAAAGTAGGAAGAGTAGAAAATAAAGGGGGAAAAAAGACATATGCATAAAAGGGGGTGTGCAACAAAAGAGGAGATGAGTTGCATGGTAAGACAAAAAATTTGTGTAGCTATCTGGAGAGGAAGAGGTGCCCTAAAAACAAACTAATTTAGAGAAATTGAAATATAAAAGAAAAACAAATAAAAAATACAAGAGGTAAGAAGGGACGCACAGTCTCAAGAAGGAGAAAAATTTCCCAAAATAAAAGAAAGAAGAGATGGCACCATATTGAAAGGTAGAGTCATAGAAAATAAAATACATATACCAGGTTGCACCCCTGAGTAATGCAAGAGGAAAAGTCTTCGCCAACAAGTAGAGGGAAGCCATGGGTTGCAAGAAGATAGATAAAAGGAATAATGCACAACCAGTGAAAGGAAGATAGAGTTCCATAGAGAAATAGTGCAGGAGCTAGTGTGGCACCATGTCAATATGGCAACATAAATTTAATTGTAAATATAGAGAAAGTTGGAAGTTGCGCTCCAAGGGGTGGGTTAAGCTTGATATGGGGAAGAATGATTTCATTCAATATGAAATAATAAATGCAAAAATAATAGGGAAGCCTATGCAACTAAGAGAAAAGACTAGAGGATCAAGAACTAGGAACTGAAAACTAAATTTATACGCATTGTATAAATTTAATTATCAATAGACGATGAAATCAAATATCATTGAATTGCCTTAGGATTTGTTTGTCATTCAATTTTTTTTTTGGATTGATTGTTAATTGACATTTTGAATTATCAATTTGAATTAATATTAGCTACAAAGTTGTTAAATTTTGTGAATTTTGTTGAGCCAGTGAATTTGATTACTGAGTAGTTTGTTTGCAATCTTTTGGAATAGAGTGTTGCCTATTTTATTATGAATTGGTGGAAAAATTATGTTTGAGCAACAAGAGGGATCGTTTTCAACAAATGGTATCAGAGCAAGGGGTTCTAAGTGCATAGGAAGATCATTGAACGTGAGGCAGCCTATGCTAAGACCTTCAGGTAGAGGAAGGTGATTGTGAAGAGCTCAAAAGAATCATTACAGGTGTGTGAAGTCCTAAGTGATTGAGAGACAGAAATGGAAAAGATTTTTTTCTTTGTGGATTGCAGAGTGTGTGATGTGAATTGTGAAATATTGTAGCAATGAGAAGGATGAGGATATTTGTGAGGAAGAAGTATGTGATATGGGAGGGCTGGAGACAATATCAAGAGAGGAAAATTTTGAAGATGATGACGGATATAAATATGATATTAGGCACATTGGAAGCTATGTAGCATGAAGAGGTTGTGAGAGATGATTTTGTAGCAAAGACATGCCATGAGGAAGCCATGGAGAAAGAAGGAAAGAATGAAAAAAAGGATGTAATAGTGCTTAGTGGTTGAAGATGGCAAAGATGAAGATGATTCATTGTTGAAGATGTTGTAAATAGAGGAGTGAATGGAAAAGCTTTCCATTGCAGCAAAGGATGAAGAAAGAAAATTTACAGCTAATGATGATGTGGGAGATGTTGCAGTGAGGGATGATGTTGCAGTCATGGAGAACGACGAGATAAATCTTATTGTATTTTATGATGATATTGATTTCTCCTCATTCGCTATGATCATAATTGAAGAGCATGGAGAAGAGTAAATGGAAATATTTAATTTCTATGGAGTAGTAGATGCAAATTTTTTTGGATGTTGCAGTTTGTTATAAGGATAATGTGAGCTTTTGGTGGAGGTGGTCATCTTGTGGTGGGTTGGATCCCACAAAGGAAGAGAAAAGAGGAGGAATTTTTTGGAGGAGGATGGTTCATGGTGGACATGAGTCCATATGAATGATATATTTTATGGGGTGTGAAATGCTATGACTCTTTTGCTCAATTAGGGTTTTTCACCTAAAGGAAAGAGATAGATCCCACACAAAAATCTAGGTGGTTCACTCAAAATAATGTAAGTACAATGTAAATATGCCTAAATTAAATGATCTAGATGTATCAAACTGATAAAATTGATGGATTATTTATGCAAAACCTAAGAAATATGGAGTTTTTGAAAACACAGTGTTGTATGCAAACATGAACTAGAAACATGCACAAATGAAATCAGAACTTAATGAAACTAAACAGAGTGCACCTAGAGATATCATGTTGATGTTGAAAGGTTTTGGAATGCTACAAAAATCATTGTTGATGACCGGTGGGACTCATTCACCACTAATAACGAATCAGTCTTGCTTCTGGTAAACTTTGTTGAAACTGGTTTCTAACTATTGGGAACTAAAATCTGATGAAATCACCTTTTCCAACCTAGAAGTGGGACTCATTCACCACTTATGGTGAATTATTCTACCTATAGAAATATGCAAATTCTAAAGTCAACTTTGTGGGTCCAAATTTGCACTTGTCTTCTTGTCAGGTTGAAGGAACTGAAACTACAGAAAATAGGTTGAATGATACTCCAAGCTTGAATTAGGGTTTGGTTGCCTTGAATAGCATTGATGAATTTTTTACCACTTTACAACACTTATCTCTTTGAAAAATATGCCTACAAGACCTACAAACACACATGCAAAGAGGGAAAAAATGGTTAAGGGTTAGAGTATAGGGATTTACCTTGGTCAAATCCCACTTTGGTAATCAAACCCTTGATAAAGAAATGAAATGAAATAAGCAAGGAATGATGAACAAATAACATGAAAATTTCATAGACTCACCAAAACCTTGTTGCTAAAATCTGAAGATATGTCAACGGCTGCTCCAAGATGCTTGATTCAATGATGTTATGATGCTTGAATGCAAGAATGAGATGATTGAATGTATGAATGAATGCTTGAATGAATGGGGGTTATAATAGATAGAAAAAAACTAATTTATACACAATTATGCCCTAATTACACTAAAATGTAACATCACATACCAACATAAGGTCTTAATGAATAAAAACCCGAAAGAAATTTGAATTTATTTTGAATTTTGTGCCAAGAGGGACTCATTCGCCACCCATGGCGAATGCATCCCACTCAAGGAATGCAAGTGAGTGTCATAAATTAAGTTGTACTTAATGTTGTTTGTTGGGTTTGTATTCAAAAACACACTTAATTAAGGCCTAAAAGTGCATAAAGGGGCCAAATAAAGCATAAGAAAGTTGTATTAGGTGATGACAAGTCTAGAAAAGCATGAAAGTTAGTTACAATACTTTACAACACTTCAGAATAAGACTTTGTAAGTGATAAAAATGGAATATTTAGATGAATTATAATAAGAAGAGTCTAGAAAAGTGTAGAAATGTGTTACAACACTTCACAACACCTTCACAAGACATCATAAAGTCTTTATAATTTGAATATTCAAGACCTAATGTGAATGTATAAGTCACATTGCAACATTAAATCAAAGAAAAATAAGCCAAGCATCATAGGAAAAAGACCTAAATGACCATGAAAATGTCAAAGATCAATTTTTCTATGGTAAACCATGAGAGGAGGGAAGAAGAGGGAGTAGCGTTGTTGGAGGAATATGGCGAGTGTTCCAACAAGATGTCAAAAAAAGAGGAAGAAAAATTAATTTTGTGCACAAGATTCAGTGTTCAACTACTCAACTCCACCTTTGTGAGCCTATGCTCACAAAATTTCTACCTAGCATGTCTAATGTAGGAACACCTAGAGAATAAGCAATCCACATCATTCAAAAACATTTGAATCTTTTTTTTTCTCATTTTTTACTTTGGTGATCAATTTTGGGAAAATTTGAATGACGTTTTGTCATAGATTGACAAACATCAATTATCAATATGCATTTGAATTTTGGTTTAGTTGCAATAACTTTCATTTAGTTCATGGAGATTTACGTTGGTATTGGGATTGTCATTTACTTATTCAATTTGTTGAGTGAGCCTTGTTTTTCTACCTAACCAATTTTAGTTGAAATGATAAAGTTGGGCTTATTAAGTAAAAGGAAATAATTCTATTCATTTTTAGGTTTAAAAAAATGAAAAGACAAGGTCACACAACCATACCAAGGAGAAATCCCACACAGCTGGGAAAATATATACATATCATGCCATATTGGGGTTAAGACAACATAGAGGAAGCCATACAAAAGTAGGAAGAGTAAAAAACAAAGGGGTAGCTCAAAAGACATGCATAAAAGGGGATATGAAGCCAAAGAACTAAAATTTGTGTAGCAATCTAGAGAGGAAGAGGCACCCTAAAAATAAATCAATTTAGAGCAATTAAAAAATGAACTAAAAACAAATAAAAACTAAAGGAGGAGGGGATAAGGGGCGTGCAGTCTGAGGAAAAAAAAATTCCCAAAATAAAAGAAAGAGTAGATGGCACCATATTGAAAGGTAGAGTTATAGAAAAAAAAAAGGAAAATACATATAGTAGGTCATGCCCATGAGTAATTCAAGAGGAATAGTCTTCACCAGTAGATAGAGGGAAGCCACAGGTTGCAAGAAGATAGATAAAATGAATAATGCATAACCAATGAAAGGAAGATAGAGTTCTAAAGAGAAATAGTGCAGGAGCTAGTGTGCACCATGTCAATATGGCAACATAAATTTAATTACAAATAAAATATAGATATAGAGAGAATCAGAAGTTACACTCCAATGTGTGGGTTGATCTTGATATGGGGAAGAATGATTTCATTCAAAATGAAATAACAAATGCAAAAATAATAGGGAGTCCTACACAACTAAGAGAAAGGAGTAGATCAAGTTCACTAGGAATTGAAAACTGAAAGTGCACATTATATAAATTTAATTATCAATAGATGGTGAAATCAAATATTATTGGATTTCCTTAGGATTTTTTTCCATTCAAATTTTATTTTTTATTGGTTGTTAATTGACAAATGGAATTGTCAAATTTAAATTAATATTGATTGTGAAGTGATTAGATTTTGTGAATTTTGTTGAGCCAATGATTCTAATTACAAAGTAGTGTGTTGTATTATTTGGGCAAAGGGTGTTGCCCATTTTATTATGAATTGGTAGAAAATTTATGTTTGAGCAATGAGAGGGATCATTTGTTTCAGTTACCTTTTAACAAACCAAAAGGGAGAGAACACCACTTGGGTCACGTATATTCACCATCTTAAAATAACTAGATAAATAGAGCTAGAGAAAAACTAAAGATTTGAAAGCTACAAATAGATTGAAAGAAGTAAACAGAATATAGGACCCCCTCAAAAGAACATTTAGTAGAAATATTTTCTTTAAGAACAACCAAAATTTTCACTCAAACCTATTCAGGAAGACATTGAGGCCCTAAAAGATTCTACAATTTCACTCTAACCAAATATACTAAAGAATAAAAATAGGACTAATATCCCAAGAAATCGCAAGGAAAGAGGACAATGGAAGAGGAAATCCTAAGCTTTCCCAAAATTCAATTAAAGAAGAAATGTGAATAATAGGTTAATTCTAGTGTTGTTGTTAATGCCTCTAAATACCTGGTAAAGAAAAGGGATATTGAAAGGAAATATGGGCCACATTTTCTTCAATATTTTTGGGAAACCTAGAAAACATTTTGAATGATCTAGAAAACCTCTCTTTCTAAAATTATCCTACCCCTCTTGCGGCTCAGATTTTGGACAAGGATGTCTCTACCACAATTTTGGTTGCTCTGGCATTGGTTATGGATGTTCCACCTAAAGTTCATGTTGCTCCACCTAATATCTTTTTTGAAGGGCCTTCTCTGCCTTCTTGTCTAAAATATTTAAACCTAGTTTCTATTTCATCTTGGACTATTGTGCAATGTAGGAAGAAATATACACCTAAGAAGGACTCGGTTTCACTTGAAAATCCTTTTGGGGAAAAATTGTGGGGTTCAAGCTCTAGTGCTTGAGTTGTTTCTCTTTGGTTCTTTTTTTTTTTGTTCTTTTTTCTATAAATAGGATTAGGGCCCTTCACTACTTTTTAATCAAAAACATTATCCTAATGTTGGTTAATAGATTCAAACCTTAATATTTTATCTTACAAATTCAACTCTTTACCCAAAATAGATACAATCAGCTTCCAATAATTGAGATAATTGTTTCTATGGGAAATTATTACTCTTTGAATTTTAAAGAGGTACATATTCTCATATTTTTAACAAAATCCCAAAACTATAACTTAAATATCAACATGCTTTTAACCTGAAAACATAAAATGCATATAAACCCAATGCTAGAAAGCTTTCCAATATCAAATTCAATGAAGTAGAAACAATTAGAACCACTTGTACAAAGGCTAGCAAGCATAGCATGGTATATAAAGGAAGATGATTCAATTCAATACAACCTACAAAATAATCCAATCATTAAGATAAAACAACCATACATTCACACAAAAATGATATAACTGAGAGAGAACAATTTAAACACATAGATTTAAAACATTTAATTCATCTTAATCAGAAACTAAATTCACATAGACACATAGATTCTTTCAATCATATATGCTATATTGAAATTGAAGTATCAAAGTTTAAAACTACTAAGAGAGAGACACTTTGGTTTGTCTTAATTACATATATATTAATCCAATACATAGTTTTGCTTCTTTGTAAAATAACTGTACAAAATTTTAAAAGAAAGTATTTTAAAATAACATAAAATCCATTAAAGTAATTGAAAATTCATTGAGGTGGCACTTTGCTTGCTATATTCTTTGTTAACTGGGTTGTCGATGTGGTACTCCTTGCCTGAAAAGCGTGGAAGGCTTTCATGATGGTTGGCATTTCCTCATGTTGGGGAATGATAACATTTTTTTCTTTGAGCTTCCAAATGGATTTGTTCCCTTTCCCTAATTCGATTTTTCCTATATAGGTAGCTACAAGCCGAACCAATTGATACAAAGTTAGATCAATATCACTAAACTTTCTCGAGATTTCAACATTGAAAGTTCAATTATCATAGATGTTATCAACCATCCTTGTAAAGTTTCTTTTTAGAAGGTATTCATCCTCATCTTCATTGATACATTCCTTTGTGAGAGATAAGCCAAAATTTGAGAAGTTCTTTTGAACCTCATCCTAGACTGCATTGCATTCTGAAAGAACTTTACCAAATTTTTTGTTTAATGATAGACATTTCACACTCTTCTTCCACATGGCATAGTGATTATCTATAATGTTTGGGATGATCTTCTCACTGACCAATCTCTCAGTGCCTAGTTCCATAATTCCTTTAATATTACCAAGAGTATTTTTCCACACTATTTTTTTGAGCTTAGTTGCAAAGATATCTTTTTCTACTTCTACTTTCAGAGCATCAACTTCCTTACATACTTTCTTCATACATAAAATAAAATGATTTCCTGTATTCAAGATGTTTGTGGCCCATTCTTTCGTAGTCTTTTTGAAAATATTATATTTTTTCATCTTACTCACCACTTCCTTTCCAATTGATGATGGGTTGAAAATGGCTTCTGTTTAGGTAATTGATTGTGGGGCTATGTCAAAAATAGACTTTAAGAATTCTATGAGAACCTTGACTTGATCCTTTAGCTCATCTTTTATTTTCTTGTCCTAGGATTTTCATTTTACCAATCTATTTTTTGTTACATAAAAGTTATGCACATCTTCGTCCCTTATAGAAGGTCCCAAATTTACTCTAGTAACATTAAAATCACTAGCAATGGCTTGGCATACTTCTTTTTATATAGAAGGAAGGGATACTTCTACACATGTGTTTCATGTGCTATCATCTTCCAATAATATAGATGTGTTTTTCAACCTTTTAGGTTTAGGAGTCCTTTGAATCAGCTGACCTACAAGGTCCTTCTCTGGGAGGCTCACTTGGATAATTTTCCTTTTTCCTGACAATGTTTTCTCAAGCCAAGAAGAGGTGGTAGGTGTGATAGTTGGCTTGGAACTACAGGATCCAAATAAAATTTCTTCTTAAGGGAGGAGTAATATATTTCTCTTGTTCTGGAGAGGAGAGAGGAGTAGGAACTACCCTAGGGGAAACATGTGTGTCTCTACTAGGAGAAGGTTTCAGAGAAGAAGTACTTTCCTGAGATGGAGAAGTGGATACAGGTTGTTTCTTCTTCTTCTTTAGCGATTTCTTTATCCTTTTCCTACTCTGGAGGTTCAAAGGCATCTTCCCCACAAGTTTTCTCTAGAAAATTCTTCTACAAAGGTTCATCATCTCCACCATCCTTTCCTCTTGATGGTACTTTCTATGAGGTAGAAGTCTGTGCTCCTAAGGTTAGAAGAAGTTGACTACTTTCTCTTTGTGGCTGAGTACTTTACGACTTGGTGGGGGAGATTTTTTTTCTACATTCTTTCTAGCAACCCACTCTTGTGTTCTTCTTAAGATAACCACAATCTTAGCCTCAATAGTCTCAATTTCTTTAATGCTCTAGTCCATAGACACAATTGGTTGAACCTAGATGTGTTTGATGAAGATAGGATCCACTAGATCAGACTCATCATCCTCAATGCCTTGGATATCCCAATTTACTTGTTGAATGCCTTTATTTGTCTTAAGATTAATCTCATACAACTTTTTCCTACCTCATATTCATTGGCATAGTCAGCCTAATATTTCTCTAGGTTAGGGATATGATGGAATCTAGGGCCTAGTTGTAGATTTTTCTTCACAAAATGTTTGCTATCAAAAGGAAATCTCCCATCATAAAATTGTAAAGCATATTCGGTAAGGTCCCTTTTAAAATTAAGTGTGTCAGACATAAAATTACAAGAGAAATAGCCAAGTCTAATAGGGAGATGTATACCAATCATTTTCCTCTCCTAGCACCTTTTATTAACTTATGCCACCTGTCTATAGCCTTCTATCAGAACAAACTTTTCTTCTACATACTTATGGAGGTTCAGTGGAGCACCATCAAAACCTCCAATCCTAATATATGATAACCTTTGGAACTATATGAATTGGCTCATGTAGGTGTTGATTAACTAAATGGCTTCAGGAGTAATCCTTAAACCAATATCCCCTTGTATCTCCCAGGCTACCCTCATGGTAAAGGTGTCATTGATTCTCCTATGGTGATGATAGTTTTGGTGATCACATGATGTATCTGAATGAAAAATTACATCCACTCCTTGAACTAATAAGCCCTCTCATTACCTCTTAATCTATGTAGAAGCACAATTATGTCAAAAATTTCATTCACAAAGTGATTTATGTCCAGACTTTTGGGTAGTTAATATTTTCCCTTCTTAGGTGTGGAAAACCACTCCTTACAATCATGTTCCTATACCTACCTTTCTTTTCTGAAAAGGCAATGCACAAAGAGGTAAAATCAAAAAATTTAAATTGCTCTCTCTTCGGAATTTTTAAGCAAGAAGCAAAGGCATCTCTTTGAAGCTTCACCACTAACTGGTTATCACTTGTCCTAACTTCCTATTTTTTGGGGTCATAATGATTAATACACTCTAGTATTAATTTGGACATTGAATGGTCATTGGGAGTGTGGCAGCTTGTAACAACCCACTTTCGATTACTTTCTAAGTAATGGGTAGAGGGTTAGCTTTCCCAATTCTATCCTAAAACTCATCCAAGATAGCATTCCCTAGCTTGGTGTCTCCTATCTCTGGCATTGTATTTGTTAGCTCAGAGACATACTCATAACCCTAGTATTTATATTTCATGGGGATAGAAACCATAGAGTATACACTCAAATTTTAAAGTGAAATAAAATTGTGCCAATGCAATTCTTTACCTCAGGGTATAATTGTACTATCTTTAAGAAAATTATAGCTTATCTAGGGGAAATAATACCTTTGAATGTGCTTGAATCTCCAAGAATTACCAATTGCATAATTTTTCTTGTTCAATCCCACTCCAATTTTATCTCTAGATACTACTAAAATGCACCTCTCAAATAACTGAATTCACTTAAAAACACCTATAATTAATGTTGGAGTGGATGAATAGTTAATGTCCTTTTGCTAAGGGTGGTGTGTGTAAGCTTTCCCATCTTCCCTTTTGCTCCAACTTCTTTTTAAATATTTGAAAAGGAACAACTAGAAGAAACCCTTTCGATGAAATGAGTGGTTTCGACAACCTCGTCGAGGGCTAATAGATGTTTTGAAACTGCTATAGAATTCTGAAATGCCATAGCTTCAACAAAATCTTCATTGCACTTATTTTTGGAACAAAAATTCACCAAAACTAGCCCGCCTTCGAGAGAAAGCATGGTTCAAGTGATAGTTGTGTGCTTTGTACACTACATATGACACAATGACAATGTAGTGCTACATGGGTGAGTTGGATTATTGAAATAGATAATCACAAATAGCTTCAAAGTGTGGGAAGGATCATTAGCAAAGGGTGGTAGAATTTGGTTAAGAATTTCTCCCCACATGGATCATGAGATAGAGCAACTACAAGCTATATCTTCATGATCGAGAGTAAATCCAACCATTGGCTTGGTCAACTATTGTCTTTGGCTTTCAGTGAAGATAGATACTCCCATTCGGCTCACTAGCTTGCAACGGTAGATGGTTTTCCTTGGAGAGATTTTAGAATTTAACAGTTGAAAGTAGTGGTGAAGGATTTTAGTGGCCTGTCGTTGAAGATTGTGAAGATGAATTTTAGGGTGGGTACAAAAAGATGTGGAGTCAATTTGTGGCCAATTTTTTTAAAAAGTTATGATAGCTCATAATGTGAGTGTGTTATAACATGCTCGTGTTAATGCTTGATGTGTCGAGCCTAAGGCTCAGCCACACTGAGTCTATTTTGTGCTCACATTATGAGCCATTAAAACCAAAACAAATGGAAATCAAGATCATTTGTTTTGTGACTTCTTTTTTCTGCCCATGGCCAAAAGATCTTCTTTTGCATGCTCACATTCTGGGAGGAGTGAATCTTGTAATTTTTTCATCATTTTTTTGCTATTTCATCGCCAGGATGTTGCCACGTCAACAGGGAAGTCAAAGAGGTAAGAATTGTTTATTTTTTGTTATGAATTTATTAGTTTTAGGTTGTTTTTCATATTCATTTGTTGAATTTGTAGGAGATGATAATGATCCTAGAAACCCTTTTCAAAATCCTCCTAAAAATCCTTGACAAGTAGAGCAACGACAACATCAACAAAATCCTCAACAAGCAGAGAAACAACATCAACAAAATCCTCAAGTTCAACAACCACAACAAAAATCTCCTCCACCAATCCCTTGACATCCTCTTGGAACTCAACAAAATTTAATGAGTGAAATTGAAAAAAATAAAAAATAAATTGAGGAGTTAATCACAAGGTTGAACGATCCAGCAAGTTCAACCATGGAGAGAAGAACTCTTGTAAATTCTCTTAAAGAATTGTTAAAACATGTAGATGCAATCAACAAACAATTAAGTGGTTGGAAAGATAGGTGGTAGGCGGCTAGGAATTTCTACCGAGATAAATTATCATATAAAGATGTAAAAGATGAAAAAATTACAAAACTAGATTTGTGCTCATTATTCACCGACCCACGCACAAACCAAAATCTTGGCCTCAATGCGAATAGGTTTCCTATCCTTTGGTGCCACCTCCAAGGGATTAGGAATAATTTTTGGGATAGGTGGTACATGTTTTTTGATTACCCACCATGCAACAATTGCGAAGTCCAATAATATTTCCTAAGGAAACTATACTGTGAGTTCATCCTAAACAAAATACCGAATTATTTTGTTATGAGGGACTTCCAGGGGAGAGATGGAGGGTTGGCTCAAGATAGACCTAGTGCACAATTGGATCCTAGGTGGCAAGCGAGACGAGCTATCGCTAGGTTGGATCATGAGCACATTATTATCCCTTCCATCACAAAGGAGAGTGTCGAGGTAGAAACTTTGTAGGCTATCACCTCTTTGACCCACAATGTCATCCAGCATGCCAGTCGTATAGTACAGTGCCATTGAGGGGAGTCTTTGAGTGCTAGGCTTCCACCCCATTCATTTCAAGTTTGCAGGGTGACTTGTACATATGACCCCACTGACATTGAGGAGGCTGCTACATAGGATATGTCTGCAGCTACAGAGATGGCCAGGGCAGTTGATATTTTGAATTAGGCTTATGACATTGATACTTAGGTAAATGTTAGCATGTTCATTGAATTTAATTTATTAAATTTCATTTTGAAATGCAAGATTAACTAATTTATTTTTATTATTGTAATAAAATTTTAGGGTCACGATGTTGATACTAAATACACCAGTGTTGCACCTATTTATTACTCCACTGCATCTACCATTGAGGTATGTAACTAGTAAACAATTATAAATTTATTACATGTTAATAGCATTGTTATATGAATAGTATTCCAATATCTAATTTTGGATGTTGAATAGGCTAATATTAGAGGTTTCATGGGAACACCTCTGAGTGCCAATGGAGTTGTACAAACCTTCACGTAGGTAATAGAATAAAGAGTTTAACTAATGAAGTGTACTTAATAGATTTGTGTAGCTTATATTCATATCGTTGATTACATTGTAGTGTACATCTTTCAAAGTCAAATAATTACTTCACATTCCATAACTAATAACTAGATGTTGATAGATGACAAAATTTCAACTACAATATAGTCAAGTTTAGAAATTCAACATAAGCAGTGATGCAATTACTTCACATAGCATAAGTAATAACTAGCTGCTAATTGCATTTGCTTGTCATGGCATTCAATGAGACCACTTTTTATTGAGGCATCTTTTAAAACATTTCACTACCTTGTCTATGCTATGGATGCTTGGAAGAAATATATGAAAGAATAATAGTAAGCAATAGCATAGACAAGGCAATGAGTTGTTTGAAAAAATGCCTCAAAGAAATGTGGTCTCATGGTGATTTCCATCACCATGAGACCCAATTAAATGTGGTCTCATGGTGATCTTCATCACCATGATACCCAATTTCTTTGAGGCATTTTTTCAAACAACTCACCGCATTTTCTATGCTACCATATTTTCCATACATGTCTACAAAATAATTTTATCAAACAGTTCACTTCCTTGCTGCTATTGCTAAAAGCCTAAAAAAAGGTGCTTTCCAACAAACTATGGGTTCTTGGAAAAAAATGTATCAAAGAATAATAGTAAGCAATAGCATAGACAAGGCAATGAGTAGTTTGAAAAAATGCCTCAAAGAAAGTTGGTCTCATGGTGATGGAATGTCATTACATCACCATGAGACCATATTTCTTAGAGGCATTTTTTCAAATAGCTCACCGCCTTTTCTATGCTACTACATTTTCCATACATGTCTACCAAATCATTTTATCAAACTATTTGAACTTCCTTGTTGTGGCTAAAATCCTAAAAAAGGTGTTTCCCAACAAACTATGGATACTTGGAAAAAATCTATCAAAGCATAATAGTAAGCAATAGCATAGACAAGGTGGTGAGTAATTTGAAAATATGCCTCAAAGAAATTTGGTATCATGGTGATGGAATGCCATTCCATCACCATGAGACTAGGCATTCCATCACCATGATACCAAATTACTTTGAGGCATATTTTCAAATAGCTCACCACCTTTGGTATGCTACCACATTTTCCATACACATCTACCAAAGTATTTAATCAATCTACTCACTTCCTTACTACTATGGCTAAAATCCTAAAATAGGTCTTTCCAACAAACTATGGATGCTTGGAAAAAATATATCAAAGCATAATAGTAAGCAATATCATAGTCAAGGTAGTGAGTAGTTTGAAAAAATTCCTTGAACAAATGTGGTCTCATGGTGATGGAATGACATGACACATTTGTTTGTAATGGCATTCCATCACCATGAGACCCCATTTCTTTGAGGCATTTTTTCAAACAATTCACTGCCTTCTCTATGCTACCACATTTTCCATACATGTCTACCAAAGAATTTTATCAAACTACTTGAAATTTCTTGTTGTATGGCTAAGAGCCTAAAAAAGGTGCTTTCCAACAAACTATGGATGCTTGGAAAAAATCTATCAAAGCATAACAGTAAGCAATAGAAAAGACAAGGAAGTGAGTAGTTTGAAAAAATGCCTCAAAGAAATACAGTCTCATGGTGATGTAATGCCATTCCATCACCCTGAGACCACATTTCTTCAAGGCATTTTTTCAAACAGCTCACTGCATTTTATATGCTACCACATTTTGCATACATGTCTACCAAAGCATTTTATCAAACTACTCACTTCCTTGCTGCTATGGCTAAAATCCTAAAATAAGTGCTTTCCAACAAACTATGGATGCTTGGAAAAAATCTATCAAAGCATAATAGTAAGAAATATCATAGTCAAGGTAATGAGCAGTTTGAAAAAATTCCTTGAAGAAATGTGGTCTCATGGTGATGGAATGCCATGACACATTTGTTTGTAATGGCATCCCATCACCATGAGACCCCATTTCTTTGAGGCATTTTTTCAAACTGTTCACTAGCTTCTCTATGCTACCATAGTTATAGTACATTTCTACCAAAGCATTTTATCAAACGGTTCACCACCTTGATTCTATGGATAAAAGCCTAAAAATAGGTTCTTTTGAACAAGTTATGGATAGGGAAAATAGTAAGCATGATAGTAAAAAATATATAGTTTAATAAGTACTCAAAAAAAAAATCATTATCTCATACATTATAATCCGTGACATGCATCACTATTGTAGTTTTCGTGATTGAATAATTTTTTGTTTTATTTTCAGATGTTGGAAGCGGACACACCTCCAAATGTTCATTGGGCAATGGAGATTGGTGTTTCATTTGCTATAGACTCCTCGATGCCCCTCACAGAGGTATGAGTCAAATTAATAAATTTCAATTTACATTCATTGTTATAGTTGTTAGTTATTGAAAAATGAAACCATTATTGATTCGTAGTTTAATTTCTCTTTGGATGGTTTCTATAGGGCTTTAGCATGCCTCATCATGGGAATTTGAATATTTCCCTCGAGAAGAGTGATCGTCAGATGGAGGTAAGTGATTATTTTGTTAAATATATCATTTTTTATAATGTAATTTCTATATATTAATGTCTTTACTTCTTACTGTAATAGATAAAGCTTGAACAGGAACTAAACCCTAGGAGGAGCACCAGGAGAACTCCTCGGCCTCTAAACAAATGAGTGATAGACCTATCACCATCCAGTCAATAAGTAAATGGCAAGAATTTATTTCCAGGGCATGCAAAGCAATGACTTTTGATTCTATAGCCCTTTGTTGTATGCCTATATGGCATTTTTGTACATATTTTGTATTGGATATATTTGACATTGTATGCCTATATGGCTTTCTCATAAGCCTATTTGGCTATTTTGTATATATTTTATACTTATATCGACATATATTGATGTATGCCTACATGGCTATTTGGTTAATACAAATCTTTTTTATCGATAGTGTCCATATTTTCATTATAAGTCCATGGTTCAATAGATATGAATTATGTGTATTCAAGTGTATACTTTACAACTTACATGTACACTCTGTGACTTACGTGTATTCCAATGTATACTTTTCGACTTATGTGTTTTCATGTGTATACCTTGTATTCATTCATATACTTTGTATTAATTTGTGTATACTATGTATTTGTGTGTATACTTCAAGGCTTACGTGTTTTTTAGTACTTGTGCTTCCCTTATTCACATTTATGCTTGACTTATTCATGTGTATACTTATTAATTGGTTAGCCCTAGCATTGATCATTGTTGTCCTTCATGGTTTGTCTT
>VDFB02187498.1:0-14104 GCA_007258455.2 Sequoia sempervirens | reverse complement strand
TATACTCCACCACCTTTAATATTTTATTATTTAATATTTTCTCTATTCTTTTAATAAAGTCACTTTAATAAATAATTAATTAATTAAATATAAATGTCCATAATATTATTTCAGGACAAATTAATATTTAATTAATTAAATTAAACTTCATGATGGCTACTAGGAAATCGAGAACATTACTTGTACCCATACACCGCCAGTTTATGGCCTATCTCTTTCATTGTAAATATAACTTCTCTCTTATCAAATATTAGTAGATCTTTTGGTGTGTCTATGCTTCCAAATTTTAAGGAACCAAAGTTGAAAAGAGAACTTATTCACATCTTTTTTCTGTCTGTTTGTATCAAACACTAAGTACTCAATAAAATAAAAGACCCTAAATTACTCAAGGTGTTGTTAAGAGTTTCCTTCAAGAAGTATCTTATTAAACTGGTACTCCATGTTCATCCAATGATGTTTCCCCAACTGAGTATGGTCCTTTTCATCATTATGCCTTGGATCATTGAAAACATAAATAGATAGAAATGGCTAGTATTATCCTTACCAAAAGTTTGGCAAAGGATCCTGTAATGTCCCCTTCCAGCTGACATCTCTCGCATCATTGATTAGCTCATTATGACCCTCGTGAGGTCATATAGGGTGGATAGAGGGTCTGCTGCGCTTGGCTTAGCTTCCAGCTGCGTGATCGCTCAATTTGGCTTTCGCTCGGGCCTCCAGTCTGACATCATTTGCTTGACTTACTATTTTTAGTAAGTGGAGACACTCAGTAGAGCACCCCTGCTATTTTTAGCAGAATGGTCTGGTCATATGCAAATTCAATCACTTATTCTCCAGCTTCAGATGGTTCATTAATCGGACTTATTTTGAGGAAGATATTAATATTTATCTGTCAAGTTAAATATTAATTATTATGAAGCTTATATTATAAAGTTATAATATTATTAATATTATAACTTAAGTGATTTTTAAAAGGGTCGACCATCATTAAGAAGGGGACCATTTTTAATTAATCTTTTTAATTAAAAGTGCGTTCGAGACTTTGGAAAAATTAAAAGAAAAGTTCGAACTTTATTTAAATGATGATTTTTTGAGAGAAGTCGACTTTTTGAAGGATATAAGGGTTTCATTGGGAAAAGAGCTCATTATGTTGAAAAATTGAATTTTTGCTAAGTCCTTCTGAGAATAGAGCCAAGGGTTCCAATTTTTGTTTTGCATTGGAGAACGAGCCATCTTCATTGTTGTAGTTCAGAGGCTATGAAATATCAACTGATTTATTGCTTATCAGAGAGGTAGCTTCATTCAGAGGTTATCACAGAACTTATTCAGAGACTTTTCTTCAGGGTTTGGATCCGACAGTTATCAGACAGTAAATTATTCTAGGGTGCCTATCTTTGCATTCTCATCTGGCATCTTTACTAAGGCCGTACGAATTTCTTTGCTACTGCTGGGGCCGTACATTTGCTGCTGCTAGGGCCGTACCATCTAGTACATGCCGTACTTTTCACACTCGGTCATACGCCTTCCCTTTTTGCAGTCTACCTTCACCAACGGGGGCGCATATCTCACTGGCTCCTTTTGCTATCATCTGGCGTAGGGGAAAGAGGAATTCTATGATGGCCGTACCATATCATGACTCTCACAGGTGGCTGAAATTAGGTTTTTAGTTATTGAAATCAACTTGCTTTTTACCTTGCATGTTAGGGTTTGAAATTTGTAAACACTGAGAAAGCATTAATAAACTATTCGCTATTGATCTAAGATTCAAATCTGTCAGTTTTCAGCTTGTATGATTTACTATAGATTTTTTAAAGCAATTTCTTTCAAAATCACACTTTATCTATTATTGCAAAAAAAACACAAAAACATCAAAAACACTAAAAAACAATCAGTTTCAGAAACAGTGAAACCAAGGGTTTCTACAGTGGTATCAGAGCTAAATCTTGCCATCCTGAGGGTTTAGTATTCTTATGAAGCCACAAGAGGTTGGGCCTCACAGATATTACACTCGCAAGAGAGCCTTGATTGACAGGGAACAGGGATTGAATAGGCAGCCGGGTACCATGGCTGACGGGACAGATATTCCTCTAAACGCTAGGGATCAGGATGATGCAGAGGTCCTACACACTCTTAGAGATTTACGGACAGGTCAACAGCAAGTGACTGATGTACTACAGCAGTTGATAGTGGCGATCCAGAGGATAGGTACGCCGAGGAGACCGTTACCACGTCGTGATGAGAATAGGAGTGATGCAGGTTCATGGAGAGCACCTAGGACTGTTTCACGTACAGCAGATAGGCTAACACGGCCTACTTTTGTGAGACAGGATCCTGATGAGGCCATTGTAGGTGAGGAGCCTGAGGAGATGTTCGCTGATACTCTTATGGCAGCGAGTGATGAGTGGGAGTTGTTGACACCGGATGTCAGAGAGAGGATTACCTTTGACAGATTTCTCACACAAAGGAGAGAACATCACCGGAACCGACATGATTGGAGGCCTAGAAATAACAATAATGATTTGAAGCATGCTACAAACAGACTCACACTAGCTATGTTTGACGGTAGTGGCAAGGTCACAGCACAGGCTTGGATCAATAAACTGGATACCTTCCTCACATTGCGTCCTATGGCTAAGGAGGATGCTATTAGGTATGCTACATTGCATCTTGAGGGAGCAGCTTATGACTAGTGGCATCACGGGATGGTGACACTTTAGCATGATCATATCACCACATACCAGGAGTTCGTAGATAGGTTGGTGGAATGATTCGACAAGAAGGATCCTGAGTCCTATTTCAGAGAGTTGGCCCAGTTGCGATAGGTTGGTAGTTTGGAGTCCTACATAGGAGACTTCCAGCGATTGTCAGTGATGGTTCCCAATATTTCAGAGAGGCGTCTAGTTGTGCTTTTCATGAAGGGGCTGTTGGAACCATTGAGAGGTTGGATCAAAGCATTTGATCCTTCTTTGTTACAGGAAGCTATGAAGAAGGCACGCAGTATGGAGTTTGCAGCACCATCCAACAAATTTAACTCCAAAAATACTTCCTCATTCCGAGACAATAAAGGATTCAACAAAAACAAGGAGAGATCTGATTTTAAGAGTGATTCAAAGGGGAAATCAGCACCACCCTTGGATCGTGAGACTCTTAATGATTTGCGCAGGAAGAAGCTTTTCTTCTACTGCAAGGGTCCCTACGACCCTAACCATGATTGTCCTTTGCGGCCTAAGGGCAAGGCCAATAGAGTTATGTGGGCCTATTATGAGGATTCAAAATTTGAGAATTCTGAACAGCAGGAGAGTTCCGAGGAGTCAGAGTCAGAGGCTTCAGAGCCTAAGGCAGAGGCAGAGTTAGAGCTCCAAATCTAGGAGGCACGGTTGTCTAGCATTCAGTAGGAGGGATCTTTTAGACTTCGTGGAGTTTTGGCGGGTCAAAAGGTTATCACCCTTCTAGATACAGGAGCCACTCACAACTTTATTGATGCTAGATTTGTGGAGAAGCGGGGACTCATAACTGAGGAGTTTGAGGGCATTCGGGTTAAGGTGGCAGATGGTTACACTCTCAGATGTGATCATATGATTAAGGATCTTCCATTGCGTTTGAATAACTATGAATTCAAGGCTGATTATTACGTAGTGAATATGGGAGATATTGATTTAGTCTTGGGCATGAAGTGGCTTCATTCCCTTGAGGAAGTCACTCTTCGTCTCAAAGACATGGAGATTCGGTTTGATGTGGATGGAAAGACTCATATTCTGAAGGCCATCCGAGACAGTAACGTCAGGACTATTTCCTTCCGACGGATGGAGAGACTTATGCGACATGACATGGTTGAGTGGGCTGCCGAGTGCACTTTGACACCTATACAGGAGGGACAGCATAAGGCCGAGTATCATCCTGACATTCAGCAGTTGAGAGTTAAGCATGAGAAGGTTTTCAGTGACATTCCACCAGGGAGACCTCCAGACAGGGGTATTGAGCACATTATAGAGCTTGAGGACGGTGCTAAGCCCATCATGATTACCTCACAGAATCCAAGTGGCTACACAGAGAAGGCATCATCGGCGAGCCATGGTGGGCCCGGCGATTCACTGGGCGCAACACCATTTGCTTCTTCAGTGGTTCTAGTGAAGAAGAAAGATGGTACACTTCGGCAGGCGTGCATTGATTACGTAGTCCTCGATAAGAGGATCACCAAAAACGTGCACCCTTACACCACGATAGATGAGCTTATTGATGAGCTCCATGGTGCTTGTTATTTCATGAAGATAGATTTGAGATCATGATATCACCAGATTAGAGTCCATGAGCAGGATGTTGAGAAGACTACTTTCCGTTGTCATTGTGGACACTTCAAGTTTGTGGTGATGCCATTTGGGCTAACCAATGCTTCGGCGACATTTTAGTCCACCATGAACAGGGTCTTCCATTCACTTCTGAGGAGATATGTACTTGTCTTCTTCGATGATATTCTGATTTACAGCAGGACTTGGCAGGAGCATTTGGCTCATTTGGATACAGTGCTCAACATTTTGGAGAGGGAGTCCTTGTACGCCAAGGAGTCCAAGTGTGATTTGGGGATGACTGAGTTGTTATACTTAGGCCACATTATCAGTGCAGAGGGAGTGTAGATGGATCCTGAGAAGATCCGTGCTATCATAGATTGGCCTACTCCAGCGAACCTTACATAGCTGCGAGGATTCCTTGGGTTGTGCAGTTTCTATCGCAGATTTGTGAATGGTTATTCATGCCATGCAACACCTATGATGGATTTGTTGAAAAAAGGTGCATTTTGTTGGACTCCTGAGGCATAGGAGTGTTTTGTGAGGTTCAAGGAGCTGATGACTACGTGTCCAGTGTTGGCACTGCCAAATTTTACGAAGCCTTTTGAGCTTCAGTGTGATGCTTCTGGTGAGGGCATTGGAGCGGTGCTTATGCAGGACAAGCAACCAATTGTATATGAGAGCAGAAAACTCAGAGGACCAGAGAGGCTCTACAGTATTTATGATAAGGAGATGCTGGCCATAATGCATGCCTTGGCAAAATTTAGGCAATATCTCGTGGGTAGTAAGTTTTGCATTAAAACTAACCACAATAGTTTGAGGCATTTCCTGGGGCAGCGAGACTTAAATGATCGCTATAGCGTAGTGGGTGAGTAAGTTGCTGTGCATATGAGATTCTTTGATATCGCCACATCAAAGGTGCGTACCCGTGAATGTTGTTGCCGACGCCTTCATGCCGCCTTATCCGAAGTTCTATGGTGCATATTATAGAGGACCGAGGTACTTTGATTGTGGGCGCATATGCCAAGGACACTTGGGCATCTAGTATTGTGGAGGGATCGATGGCAGACACCAGGTACACACTTGTGAATGACTTGATCATTTACAAGAACATGATTTTCTTGATCCCAAGGTCAGAGATGAAGAACACTATTATGCGAGCCTTTCATGATGTACCCACTGCAGGACATCCCGGGTATTTTAAAACATACAGACAGATTCGGGAAAGGTTTACATGGAAGGGTCTTAAGGCAGATGTTCTTCAGTATGTGCGTGAGTGCCCTGTTTGTCAGTAGAACAAGTAGGAGAACACGTATCCGGCAGGATTGTTGCAGCTCCTTCCGATTCCTGATAGGAAGTGGGAATGCCTGTCGATGGATTTCATTACGGGCTTGCCCAAAGCCCAGGGAAGTGATTGCATATATGTAGTTGTGGATCAACTGATGAAGTATGCCCACTTCTTTCCGATCACCACCACTTACATAGCTACACAGGTAGTAGAGGTCTTCTTCAGTGAGGTTTTCAGACTACATGGGTTGCCTTAGAGCATAGTGAGCGACAGGGATATTCGGTTCTTGAGTCACTTCTGGCAGGAGGTGTTCAAACTTTGTGGGACCGAGCTTACACCGAGCACCAGTTACCACCCACAGACCGATGGTCAGATGGAGATAGTGAATAAATGGGTGGAAGGTTACCTCAGGAACTACATTGCAAAGTAGCAGTAAAAGGTGGGCTCGCGGGAGAGATTTGTGCTAGTATTGTTGCTACTTTCCATTATTCAGATGTCCTCTATGGCGGCACAAACGCCGCGAGCCTGGCCGGTGATTGCCGCTCGCCATCGACGGTGATTCGCATACCCGGCGAGGCCCGGCGCAAGCGCCGATGCTGCCAACTGCCAGCGCTTTACCTGCACGGGCTATGGTTTTGCGACCCTTCCATGGCTACTGGCTGCAGGCGATCCCGCCGCCTAAGTCCTCACCTGCTCCTGCAAGGTCTTATGTTTTATCCTTCATCTGGTCATGCCGGCGAGTGCTATGGTTTTCATGAGCTTCCTACGGGAGCAGCGCGTCCGCCAATGCCTTTTCATGCAAGCCACGTACTAAGAAGGCATTGACACCGCGGTGGTACCTTCAAGAGGCGTTTTACCTCCTTTAGATGAAGTACGAGGGAAAGTTGATCTGTGTTCCCGAAGTTGATCCTTGAGTACAGAGAGAGATAGTTGCGCAGGAGGACTATCAGGGAATATTTGGTGAAATGGAGAGATTTACCAGTGGAGGATGCTACGTGGGAGAGTGAGGAAATTTTGCAGCATCCGAAGTTGAGATTGCCGAGACGCAAGCAATTTCAGAGGGAGGAATTCCAAAATGTCCCCTTCAGCTGACACATCTCCTTCTATCTGCATGATTGAAGCCTATTATGTGACCCTCAGAGGGTCGATAGGGTGGGATAGAGGGTCGCTGAGGCTTGGCTTAGCTTCAGCTTGTAGGATTGTCTGGCTTCGTCGTGGTCGCTCTTATTATCATTTGGCTTTCGATTCTCATCATTTTTAGTAAGTGGACACTCTCAAGAGAGCACCCTCGCTATTTTTTAGCTAATGGTCTCGCTAAAATTCAATCACTTATTCTCCAGCTTCAGATGGTTCATTAATCGGACTTATTTTGAGGAAGATATTAATATTTATCTGTCAAGTTAAATATTAATTATTATGAAGCTTATATTATAAAGTTATAATATTATTAATATTATAACTTAAGTGATTTTTAAAAGGGTCGACCATCATTAAGAAGGGGACCATTTTTAATTAATCTTTTTAATTAAAAGTGCGTTCGAGACTTTGGAAAAATTAAAAGAAAAGTTCAAACTTTATTTAAATGATGATTTTTTGAGAGAAGTCGACTTTTTGAAGGATATAAGGGTTTCATTGGGAAAAGAGCTCATTATGTTGAAAAATTGAATTTTTGCTAAGTCCTTTTGAGAACAGAGCCAAGGGTTCCAGTTTTCATTTTGCATTGGAGAACGAGCCATCTTCAGTGTTGCAGTTCAGAGGCTGTGAAATATCAACTGATTTATTGCTTATCAGAGAGGTAGCTTCATTCAGAGGTTATCACAGAACTTATTCAGAGACTTTTCTTCAGGGTTTGGATCCGGCAGTTATTAGATAGTGAATTATTCTGGGGCGCCTATCTTTGCATTCTCATCTGGCATCTTTACTAAGGCCGTACATATTTCTTTGCTATTGCTGGGGCCGTACATTTGCTGCTGCTAGGGCAGTACCATCTAGTACAGGCCGTACTTTTCACACTCGGTCATACGCCTTCCCTTTTTGCAGTCTACCTTCACCAATGGGGGCGCAGGGAAAGAGGAATTCTATGATGGCCATACCATATCATGACTCTCACAGGCGGTTGAAATCGGGTTTTTAGCTATTGAAATCAACTTGCTTTTTACCTTGCATGTTAGGGTTTGAAATTTGTAAACACTGAGAAAGCATTAATAAACTATTCGCTATTGATCTAAGATTCAAATCTGTCAGTTTTCAGCTTGTATGATTTACTATAGATTTTTTAAAACAATTTCTTTCAAAATCGCACTTTATCTATTATTGCAAAAAAAACACAAAAACATCAAAAACACTAACAAACAATCAGTTTCAGAAACAGTGAAACCAGGGGTTTCTACAGAAGGTTATTGGTTGGAAAACAAAGTAAGGTTTATGCACACAAGAAAATATCCACCTGGCCTTCCTTCTCAAAAGAGGAGATTCTACCAGCTACAAAACAATGGATTCACGCTCATTGAAGGGATCATGTTTAAAATAAATTTTAACAGTGTTCTATTGCGATGTGTTACCATAGAGCAAGCAAAAAGGATCCTCGACACTTACCATAGTAGTCCCGCTAGCAGGATTTTCTCCGCAAAGACCACAACCATCAAAATCATGTGTGTAGGGTACTTTTGGACGACGCTATTTCATGAATCCTACTCCTTGGTAAATGCTTGCAAGGAATAACAGTTCTTCATGAGAAGAAGGAAAAATTCTGCATTGCCTCTCAATTCGATAGTGGTTGATGAGCCATTCACATAATGGGATTTGGACTTCATCGAAATAATCAACCCAGCATCTAGTGCAAGACATAAATGGATCTTGATGGCTACAAACTACTTCACAATATGGACCGAAGTTGTGCCACTAAATAATGCGACAAAGGGGGAGATAGTGAATTTCCTAGAGGAATTGGCGACAAGATTCAACCTGCCCAAAACTATCATCTCCGACAATGCTAAAGATTTTATGGGATCCAAGGTAAGTCAATTCACACTTATGCATGACATATTCCTTAAAACATCATCAAACTACTACCCATAGGGGAACGACTTAGCCAATTCAACAAACAAGAATTTTCTCTGACTCCTTAAAAGGATTGGGTTGAAATACCAAATGGAATGGCATAAAAACCTCCAAACAACACTCTGGACCGACCGCATAACTCCTAAGAAATTCCTCAAGACTTTGTTTTATGAGTTAGTATATGGTAAAGAGGTGTTATTTACTATCTCCATGGAGATTCCAGCACTACAATTACTGAAGTCTCTCAAGGTGGAAAAAAATGGCGTAATGGAGGTGCAGCTAGCCAAATTGCTAGAAATACAAGAGAAAAGGGAAAAGTCCCTAACAGCCATGACTAACCTCCAATAGGTGGTTAAAAGGTGGTTTGACAAGCAAGTGTTTGACCAAGGTCTAAAGTGCAGAGACTTCATGCTAAAATTTAATGAAAGGGCTGTGAAGTTGAGTCAACACGAGAAGTTTGATAGCCTTTGGGAAGGCTCATTCAGAATAATTAAAAGTAAAGAGCATAATGTATATGAGTTAGAAACTATGGAAAAAGAGTCGTTGGGGATTCCAGTCAACAGAATTCACCTGAAATTATTCAATTAGGCTTGCTTACCATACCCATGTAAATATGTTTATAATTCCTTTCCCTTCTTTCCCTTTTGTCTTGTTGGCCAATATTTTTATTTTACTCTATGGTTTGAGGTGGAAAAGAACAATTGACTCATTGTTGTAGAGAGTAAGGAAAATAAACTCATAGCTGAAAAGAATAGAAAAATTAAACACCCACATGCAGAATCAATACATACATGTTGAAAAGGAAAAGATGACCTAGTTGTAGAACCCAAGAGCAGACCACAAGATGATTATATAAAGATATATTTTCATTATATATATACTTTGATATTTACATTGTCAAAATGGCTCAAAGGTCATGCTTCTAAAATTATATAATTCTATTACGTTTCTTTCATATATTCTATGAAAATCCTTTTCAGGTATGTATACAAAAACAAACTAATTACTATGATATTTTTAGAAATAAAAAGAAAAAACATGGAGGCCTTTAGTCCATGGAACGGGTAGTAGCAACAGACACATCAATAGTAGTGTCCACTATATCTTCATCCACGGGGGAATCATCAGGAGAAAAAACATCATCCAAAGGAGAAAAAGTAGGTAGAGGGAACACCAGGTTCCTAAATTTTTTGTACTACTTGATGTCCTAGAACGGTACCGCATTGTAGATACAGAACAGGAAGTGGCAGGCTCGGGTGACCCTCTGACGGTGCTCATCTTGTGATTGGAGGTGGAAGCCACTCAAAAATGGCAGCCATGACACAACCACATCCTCTTCTATGAACCTCCAAAGGTCGCTCACAGTCAGAATTCCCCCACCATGCACAACGTTTGCAACTACTTCCTCGAGGCCATTCAGGTACTTCTTGGGAAAAACTTCCTTTACTAGACGCAAAATCAATGGCTTAGGAACTCCTATATCCAGCATGGAGGCAACAAAATGTGAGCACACATAAGTGACACATAAGTGTTAAACCAAGATCTGATTGCAAACCAGAATAGACCTTCCACAAAAGAGGAAATGAAAAAGCAAGAGCTTTGCATAAAAACATGCAATTTGATATATTCGAAAAGACCAATAATTACAAGAGATAATTTTCTTTATAAAAGCAAAGATGCAACAACCTAATCTTATCTTGAGCAACAAGATAGCTCAATAAGATAAAGATAAGATCCTATATCTTAGGAATTAAATAAATCCTAAGTAAACTTATGCAAAGTGTAATTAATAATTAATTACACCAACACCCCCCCATAAGTGCAACTTAGGGAGAAGCAAATAAAGCATGCACCTAAAACTAAGATGAATGCGAAATACTTGAATGGGTCCCACAACAAAGGCCCTATCGTACCCAAGTACAATAAGGCAATAATAAAGTAGAGAAGGAAAACCCGCTGGGACAAAACCCCCACAATGAGAGAGAGATGATCGCCAAAGGTGCTAATCGAAGATCACCGAGTAACACTAGAACCGCAATCTGACAAGCAAGGAAAGATACTTCTGTTTACAACTGAAACCAAAACCGAATCAAAATAATGTGACAGCAGACCCGATGCCACGGAACACTCGAAAACTCTCAAACTAGAACAACCCTGAAATCTATGAAGCAACAGTAGATGCGATGATGACAGAATCTAGAAACCGTGTATCTCGATGCCAATGCCAAACTGAGACTGAAACTCTTCCATGGGAAGGAGTACCAAAAATAGACTCTAGAACAATAACCACAAAAACATGGCCCTCAAATTGAGAAGAATCTGAACCAATGAGGATCAAGAAACGTAATCTCCCAACTGAAGTGTGAACCAATGAATCCGACATGTGTCAAGTTATAGCAAAAAATGGCCAAAAGAAACTAAGAAACCAGATGACTCATACAAGTTTCCATCAAAACAATATGCATATGGGATCAAAGTGAAAAACAACACTCTAATCAGATTATTATGCATGAAACCCCCCTGAATGGAACTTTATCATAGTTCGTTTATTACAATAACCCAACGATTGTAAAAGGAGAGCATACTAAAAATGCATTAAGAGAATCCGTGATTACAAAAGAGATCAATCCTTATGAAGGAGATCAAGAAACCCTAAAAGGGAAACCCTAAATGAAACCCTAGTGTGCACACTTAATAATTAATAATTAATTAATTATTAATGTGCCTAAGTTTAGCTTAAGTAATAAAGAGGGAAGTGACTTAATTAATTAATCAATATGATGTAATTAATTAGCATAATAACTTATTACTCTAACACCCCTTAAGATGAACTTAGGAAGAAGCTAAAACACTAGAATAAGATGCATAGAAAGCAAAGAGGTCCCGCTAGGGCTGATCAGTGCATTTACAAATGCAAGAATGAGGTAGAGAAGGAAAAACCCAATGGGACAAAACCCCCCTACAATGTGATGACATGCTGCAAAGAAGCACTGGAAGAACTCTGTAGAGTAACATTGGAACCGCAATCTGACAAGCAAGGAAAGATATTTCTGTCTACAACTGAAACCAAAACCAAAATCAAAATAATGTGACAGCAGACCCGATGCCACGGAACACTTGAAAACTCCAAATGGGAACAACCCTGGAATCTATGAAGCAGCAAGCAATTATTGAAAGATGTATTACTGAAAACAAAGTGCAAAGATGCAAGATGCACCCTCCCAACTGCCAAAATATCCAAGTAATCACCAAACAACCAATTGGGCCAAATCTGGTCTAAGTGATAAACCTGAGACAGATACAGAAAAAGTGCATGGACAACAACCTAGAGCTCTGATACCATGTTAGAAAACCAAGATCTGATTGCAAACCAGAATAGACCTTCCACAGAAGAGGAAACAAAAAAGCAAGAGCTTTGCATAAAAACATGCAATTTGATATATTCGAAAAGACCAATAATTACAAGAGATAATTTGCTTTATAAAAGCAAAGATGCAACAACCTAATCTTATCTTGAGCAACAAGATAACTCGATAAGATAAAGATAAGATCCTATATCTTAGGAATTAAATAAATCCTAAGTAAACTTATGCAAAGTGTAATTAATAATTAATTACACCAACATTTATGGCTATGATAGCCAATGAGTGTTTATTCTTTGTCATCCTTTTTAAACACCTGGTAGAAATATCACCTAAGAAAGTAGTCTGGGAATTATGCAACACTAGCCTCATTGGGGTGTTCATATCGTCAGACTCTCTGTAAATACCTTTGAACTACCTCTGCAAGGTTCTTAAGTCTAGACTATAAGAATGCTACACAACTGCTAAACCAATTGCCTAATACCAAATCTGCTCAAATCACTAAGTGTGATTTTACCATTACTTAAGGTGCCTATTTATAGAAAAAGCAAGGAAATGCGTGGCAATCTACTTACCATAAACCTAATATTAGTCAAGTACCAACTTGAAAGTTGTGCCCAAGATTGCTCAAATTTTCCACCTAGTTGCATCTATTGAGTACAACTTGTTGCATGCAAAACTAATAAGGGCTAATTAATTAGCCTAAGCTAGTGGTAGTGATCGACAGTGTTATGCATAGCTAAAGACTGAGGTGTCATTCTCTAAGTGTTTTTTCTTTTTCTAAGGTAGAGCTCATATCTTTTCGAATGTTGATTGCATCTTTGGCTTAATTATTCCTTTTGCGATATTAATTGCCAATGAATAGGAATGCTTAAGCTGCTAAGCAAGGCATTGACTCAAGTTCCAAGAAAATCACACTATACAATACAATTGCTAATAGTAATTATGAATTCTTATCATTTCAAAATGGCAAGTAATTCATCTCGCACAAACCAAAGGGTTCGTGGTACATGCCAAACTAAATGCAAAAAGGTAACTCTCGTCTACCACCTTAAGAAAAGATCGCAAGGTATTGCATGTAAAAGTTTTAAAGCACTTAAAAGGTTCTTTCAAGAATTCTACTCAAAGCGAAAAACAAAAAGGTTTTAGTACACAAATAGAGTTGAGGTGAAATTGCAGAAAAAATCAAGCTAAAGTAAAAGCTTCCCACAAATCAAAAATGGAAAAAAGTTCAATCCAGGAAGCTAGGAAAGAGGCGACGAGAAGCTTATCCAAAGCTATGTGAGGAGAACCAACCATCAATGTCTTTGAGAATATTTCTTATGCTACACCGGGTATCCCTGACAAGCCAAAGTGGGAAAACACAAAGGAGCTAGACAAGCCCAAAAACTACAAAGACTAGAACTTAATTCAGGAGGACTGGGATAATATTCATGACCCCTTTCTTGCAAAGAACCCTAAAGGGTTGAGAGAAGCAACTTGCGAAAGAATGGAGGTTTCAAAGATAATGTCGATGGCAGAGAAGATATGGTTCAGTGGGATTCCTCAATACATGGTCCCATCTGTGCATTCTGGAATATGTTAACATCACCCTGGGTGCCATCTGAAATATGTTGTGCATTCTAGATCCTAGGAAAAGAGGGATGAAAGTGGAGGAATTTTATCCTAAGCAAGGGGATCATTTATGGAATACCAGGAATAAGGCTATGGAGTTTTATAACAAAGAAACCTAAAGGATTGAAGTAGAGCAGGGGAAGCCACCAAGAATTTTGGTCCAACGTGCAACTTTCAACGAAGACCTGGAAGATGCCTTTTCAATGATGGAATTTTTTTTTGGTCTGGACACCAACCTAGAGGTGTATGTGTTTCAATTGGGCCCACCTTTCCAATTCTATAGGAAACAATCTTACTTCTAGTATGATTTTGCAGAATACCTCTCAAAGAAAATGATAGAGCAAATTAACAAATATCCAGCTGAACGGAAGTTCAAATTTCCCTCCTATCTTGCCCATATTTTTTTGCATCAGAACCCTAATTTCTTTGATAGGTAGGTGAGGTTGTCTATTTTTGATGAAAGGAACAAAAGAAAGCCAGTTTCTGTCTAGACCCCTCTC
>VDFB02187496.1:0-15254 GCA_007258455.2 Sequoia sempervirens | reverse complement strand
TGTATTTCTCTTTCTCATCACCTAAGAATCATACATAGTGCAAGTGGAGATGATAATCAAGAATATATAGTGTTGATATTTATCATCACCCAAGAATTGCACTTAGTACAAGGGGAGAGGATACTTTAGGTAAACATGCTTTCTGTAACTAACACACATGTGTGCAAGTGCACAAAACATGAAAAATAGTTGTTCTTTTTAAGAAACAATTCCAAATGTTCCTAATTTAGAAATAACAAGCACACAATGGAACCCTGTAAGAAATTGGATTAGTAGCTTAGATCAAAAGGTATTCTCTCAACGATTGACACAACCTAGAAATCAAATATCAGTAACCAAAAATCTCTTCCCTAGTGAATTCAAAAGAGTAGAAATTTGAAAAACTCAATTTTATACCCTATTTTTGTTTGATAGTCAGATGTGGTGCACAAAGGCTCAAACGTGGCATTTAAAACTATGACTGTGGTGCAGCAATGTGTCACAAGACCTAACAAATGCAATGCATGATCCAATCATTATGGCTTGGGGAACAATGGTTGTAGCTCTGGGAATTTTGACTACGACACAAAATTTAATTACATCACAATAACTTGTAGCTATAAAAACACATAGATCTAACAAAAACTAGAAAATATGATGATGCAAATGATGTAAGAAGACTATCAAAATGCTAGAAAAATATCTAGAACCCAAAAAAAATATTAGAAATGAACATGATTGAAGGATTTTGATATCTATAAGATAATAGTTAGATGTGGCATTCTAGGCAGCAGATGCGGTGTGACAAACCTCACATGCATCACACCATACAACAATTGTGTTTTTTGAAGGAATAGATGTAATGCTACACAGAATGATTATGTTGCACATCTGAAACTCAAAATTTCTCAAAAATTTCACAAAATTCAATTAGTTCACATCGGGTTCACTATTTTTCGATAGGGTAAATTTGGAATAAAGCATAAATCAATGATAGCAACTAAAATACTACCTAAATTCAAGTCATAATGACCCTAATCTAATAATGAAGCACAAATTATAATAGAAATCTAAGTTATAAAGCAATAAAACCTCAATTCTTACATCATAGTTGATTCTCCTCAATTGCTCTTCTCCATTTTGCTTTGTTTTCTCTTAGATTTGTAGTATGCAATTTTTTTGATAAGCTTGACATGTAGTAGTAGTAGCAAGATCTCAAGGTAATGATAGAATTTTTTCAAAGACTGTGGTTAACCTTACAATGAAGGTAATGGTTTGCTTTTATAGAAAACCCAATTGAAATGAAGAGTGAGGATTGAATGATGAGGTATGATGATCAATGAATGAAGTTAATTGAGAAGAAAAGATATAAGGATGGAAAGGAAGGAACAAAACTCAAGAAATTGATTGTGATATAGGGCTTAGCTAAGATTAAATAAATTAAACAATTGCAACAATTATTTAATTTAGGAGATGGTGGATGAATAATTAAATAATTAAAAATAATTATTGAATTATAGAAGAAAGATGGGATATGAAATATTAGATAATTAAAAGTAATTATTTAATAAGGGATGGAAGGAAATAGAAAATGATTAATTAATTAGAAACAATTATTTAATTATGGAGAAAAGAAAATAATAAATACTTAAATAAATAACAATTTATTTAATTATGGAGGGAAAAAATTAAGAATAATTAAATAATTAAAATAACTATTTAATTATATAAGAAAGGGAGGGAAAATGAAAATGAATAATTAAATAAATAATAATTTATTTAATTATGGAAGGAAAACGGATTTAATTAGTGATGCAATTTAAATAAATTGATATTTATTTGAATTAATCAAAAGAGGAATAAAGATAAAGTGAATTTTAAAAAAAAAAAAATAATAGAAGAAAGTATTATGAAAGAATAATTAAATAATTAAAATAATTTAATTATATAAGAAAAGGTACAAATTAGTGTAAAAATGTAGTTCGCAGCTCCTAGAACATTTCTTAGTGTCTAGATCTTGTAAAATAGTTTTATGGTGTTAGAAAAAGAATTGAAGTATTATCTGTAATGAAACAAGAAAGGTAGTATTATCCATAATGAAACAAGACAAATAGTTCTTGACCCAAATAAAGAGGAATGCAAGCACAACCATAATAAAATCTCTCCAAATGTACTTAATGAATGATCCATTGGCATATTATGATTTAGTATTTATAGATATCAATGATATACAAATATCAAAAAGAGGCTCAAAACCAAAAATATAGATTAGGAGAAAAATCAAAATAAACCAACAATACCAATATTTGGTATGTAGATATTAAAAAATTATATAATTTGAAAGAAAAAAAACACCTAAAAAAGATCTACATGATCGTAAGCAAAGCCCTACAAGATTCTAAAATGATAATTATCCAATTAAACTTATGAAAATCAACATATTTTAGAAAATACATACATCAAACTAAAAAAAATATGAAGTATGTATAAAAATAGCCCAAATAAAAAATTCACTAAATAAGTATCTCTTTTTAAAACTGAGATATGAACCTCTAAAGATTAGGATCAAAAAGAAAAAGTCTAATGTTGAAGGGGTAGGATTTGAGGGAAGGAAATGATCATCCCACGCTAGCATCATGGTAATGCCAAAAAATATAATATTCAAAATATAATTGAATATTCTTAGATCCATAAAATATATGGAAACAACTCATGAATTTCTCTAAAACTACCTAGTATTAGAAAACTATCATGTTAAAAAAACCCTTCGATTTGTGAAGTTGGTTTTGGAATTCACAGGATTTTTTTTTAAAGTTGTAGGAAGTAGTGGTACAATTAAGGACTTTTATTTTTAATATTGTCACTACTATTGGTGGTGGTAGTGGTTAGAAGGGATTTGTCACTATTGGCTTAGCCACCAATGGGAATAGCTCCATGATTGGTGGGCTACCACATGAACCTACATGAGTGGCACATGCACACTACAACCTATAGTTTATGTAGTGTATTGCATTGATCTTGTCTTAAAAAAAACTTATTTTTATTTTTAAATCTTTAATAAATAAAAATTAAAAAAATAGATTTGATAACTTTCCATATATAGATAATGTTGGCTCTTATGTTAGTAGTGTGCATAATATTCTACAAAAATATTGTTGAACAAGAAAAATCATATTAACAATAGAGGAAAGAGAAAATTCTTAATGATTTGGGATAAAGTGATTTGATTTAAATGATTCAATAGTTGACCTATATTTTTTGGACCTTATGAACAAAATTGTAGATTTGAATTTGATCAAAAGTGATCCAAACCATTATACACCTATTGTATCTACCAAGCAACTCCTAACTTCAAATTCTTGTATATATAGTCTTCAATACTCAATTTGGATATAGTAATTTAGGTATAAGTGACTTTCTTAAATGTCATAAAATCAATACCAAGCTTAAATTTTCTCTAAGAATTAGCAAAAGAAACTTATAAAATAAATTAAAAATATGAACTTCTCAAAATCTAATGTTTTTTATCATTTTTTTATGATTCACCAGGACATGATATTGATGCAAGAGAGGAGTATACTTGACCTTTTAAAAAAGGAAAGATCTATAACCTATATCTTTTAAAATATTAATATTAATCAATCCTCAACCTTGATATCATTTGAAATTTGGATACAAAGATCTATGTCACCCCGGTTCAAGGAGCTTCAATAAAAACACAAGAGAGACCTAAAAGGAGAGAATAATTTTATTTTGACAAATGATGAAAATATACAATATGATTACATTACAATGATAAAATTTTGTATATATAAATAAGGGTTAGACATAAGACAACATAAGATTATGACATGTGTCTTAATTTTATGAATTGAGACAAGAAAAAAAAATCCCTAAATAAAATTAAATAAATAGATGTGAAAAAATTAAAAAATAAACTAGTTAAGTAATAACCTTATTCACATAAGAAAATCATGAATATAAAAAATTCTCCATTACAATATTATTTTACTACAAAACAAATAATCTAAGTTAAATTTTATTTAATTAAAATATTTTATAAACTTGTACTATATATATATAATCGGCCCTTTAACCCAAGATTTGGGTAGTAGAAATTGTAAAAGTGAAGATAATTTATTATTAATTACTATATTTGTATATTCTTAATTTTTAGAGTTATGTTTATCTCATATAAAATAATTTTGGCAAACAAAATGAATTTTGATGAAAAGGGTAAGATGTAGGACATAAGACAACATAAGATTATGACATGTGTTTTAATCTTATAAATTGAGACAAGAAAAATAAATGCCTTAAATAAATTTAACTAATTAAATATAAAAACATAAAAATAAACTAGTTAAATAATATACCTTATTCACACCAAAAAGATCATGGATACACAATTTTGTCTATTACAATAATATATTACTACAAAACAAACAATCTTTAAAATTTATTTAATTAAAATATTATATAAACTACTAATATAATTTATTTTTATAAAAAAAATAAAATTATGTGATAAAAACAAAATTGCATCAACCAAAACTATATCCATTTTGCACTATTATTCAATTTAATAAGAAATATATGTAATATATATGACCCTACTGGATCCTTTAATTCTTAGATCTATGTTTATCTCATATAAAATATTTTTGGTAGAAAAAATGGATATTGATGGTGTCATTGTATTAGACTTCAAGTATTGATTAATGAAATCTGTCATCATTTGGCCAGCTAGGAAGCTAATTTATTACTATTATTTGAAAACGTAGTAAATCCTTATTTATTACGTGTCCCTCCAACGTCATAACCCATTTCCAGTACTAATTAATTACTGATTTTTTTAATGAAAGATGGCTCAACTACTCTCATCCAATACAAACATGTGTTGGATTGTGTATTTATAAATAAAATACTAATTAAATAATAATGCTCACTTGTGGTTGGACTCGGAATAGATTAATTCACCTAAAATAGAGTGTGCAAAATTAAAATTCGGTTTTCTATTACAAACCCATAATAAAAAAGAACCTATCTTTGGATAATAAGTTATAATATATGCCAAAGCCTAAATGGACTCTCAAACAACTCTAGGATGATTATACTTTATTCAATTAAAAATACAAATAGAAATATATTAAACGGTTTTTGGGTGTTGTAAGTATTCTTTCTGGTTGGACAATATTAAGCATATGTTAAATAGGTGGTTAAATGAAAAATAATATTTATTAATATTATTCTAATGAGTTTGTGATTGTGTCATCTTCTTTTAGGATGATGATGTAGTATGTAGTCACAGTTAAACATTATATATGATAAATTTCTAGATTTGTATTAAATTTAGCATTTTAAAATATATGTTATTAATATTTATTTAGAATAATGATATTGTTTTGGATATGATTCAGAATATTAAAAATGTTTTTAAAATATGTGTTATTTTCTTATGTTTGTTATAGATACATGTATTTGTATATTCACATGTTTGTTAATAATTTTCATTATATTGATTGTCAATGTGACAAATATAACTATTGAATGTAGGTTCCCATATAAAATATGATTTAATCACAAATCAATACTAAATGGTAACAATGCACTATATTATATGGAGTGCATTGTTATCCTTAAGTTGTATGCTCCTCACACATGTTTTCAAAATTATGCAAGTTTATTTTAGGTAAGTGACAATGTAATCCATAGTTACCATTTGACTATGAACTTGCATGATAAATATGATCAACCCTAATAATGTAACAAGAAAATGGTATGATGGTAAAGTTCCATTTGAGAAATGTTGAAGGAAAAGGTCAAGTATATGCAATGGACATTGTAATAGACTGATTAAGGATCTATGTATTGGCTCTTAAGATAAAGGAAAGATATATATCATCATAAAAATTATTCTTGGGGACAATATAAACCAAGTGAGATGATTTTATGAGTGGATGATTAAAGAAGATTTGTTTGATTGAACGTAGAGAAATATTTCCAATGGGAATGATGTGTTTCTTGCACATGGATGGCATCATGATCAATAGGATGAATCTATTCCAAGTAATATGAGGATGAATCCTATATACTTTTTCAAAAATAAATTTGTGTGCACAATATAGGGGAAAACATCTATATGAAGAAATCAAACCAGATGGGAAGAGAGAGTTTGAAAGATATAAATGAGAAAACCACAAGGATATAAGGCAAAACAGAGTGGTTATTATATAGAGTTATGGAGAGGAAGGTATAAATAAAATAAAGATAATAATGCATATAAAAAGTAGCTAAGTATGTTTTGCACAAACTAAATGATAATAATGAAGACATATTTCATGTAATTGATGCTTCCTAAATAGTATGATAATTGAATTATTACTTTTCAATTTTGTTTTAATTATTTGAATCTTAACATAGTAATTATTCACACAAAACTTAACCACATTGAACTCTTAATGTGGAAAAAATTATTTATTGTTGTGTTTAATTAATACATAAGTTTTGATCACAACTTCAAACTATAATTTACTCATTCTTAAAGTAACAACTTTAATGAATATTCTTATAACTGCTTGCCTACCAAAAAAACACTAAATATTCACCTTCTTTTAAAAAGACAAAAAACCCTATACTATATACTAACTAAGAACAACCTTCATTTACTTTTATATTTATATCAACCACAAATAAAAAATTATAAAAAAATATTACATCTGAAATAAACTCTAAAATTCTTTTAAACATGAGATAAAATTAACCCAAAATGACTCCCGCCCAACATGGATAATTCTAATTTCTAAATAACCCATTCCATGTTTTAGAACTCCAATGACTCTCCCTCTCTTAGGCAAGCCAATTTACTCGTTTTAAAAACTTTTGGTGTGCTTTGATTAGGTCTCCCGCCCTCAGACTTGATAACTCTATATCATATAAAATGGAATTAGGGTTTAATCGTCGTGGGACAATATTGGACGGAAGCTCAATGTTAAGATTCAAGCATGCATAGGATTCCTGTTTGGCGGGCAGTGAGTTTCCATCCTCTAAATCCCTTTCATAGCCTGCGTGTATTTAGAAACATGATAATATATATTAAAAACAGCTGTTTCCTCGTCAGCAGCAGGCCAGTTTCAAATAAATAATGCAGTTATTAAAACAGGTTATGACGTTGATACAGTTTAGCAAAGCCATGAACAATGCAGGAGGTGTGGCTACCAAGAACAGATGACGTTTACAGGGCCCGTTGCTCAATTTCCAAGAGGAATCTCGCATTACACACGTGTACTACATGTTTTCACTGGTGCCTCGGTAACTATGAAGCTAAATTGGTACTTTTCACAGATATTTATTAGAATGGCAAGGTCAAGAATTACAGCCTTTATTCTATTGGTTTATCATAACAAGAAGGACTACTTGAGAACTCCAAGGATGTTTCAAGTTTATCCTCACTCTTACATGGCGTCTCCCCATGTTGTTATCGATCCAAAATTTTGTTCAAGCTCGTCTTCCTTCTTCACAGTTTGGAAGAAATCGCTCTTATTTAATGGTAAAGGGTTCACCGTTTTCGATTCATCTGGACATCTGGTTTTCAGAGTGGATAACTATGCATCCAATGTGAAAAGCGAAGTACTTCTCATGGATGATGCAGGCCAACTTCTTCTTACAATGCGGCGCAAGGTATTCTTCTCCTTTCTTCATACCCATGTCCACATGATTAGCAAGATGATTTCCACCAACTTCTGCTTAGATGTGGTCTGATATCTGGTTTGGGTTTATCAGAGATGGAGTTTGAGGAAGAGATGGGAAGCATTCAGAGGAGATACGGTAGAGTCTTATAAGCGCACATTTAGCCTTACAAAGTCTTTGGGCTTTTCAAATAAAACGACGGCCAATGTATTTGTAGATGGAAGTAGACAAATTAAACACTGCGATTACCAGATCGAAGGGTCGTTGTGCAACGCATCCTGCACAATATTCAGTGCCTCCGGAGAGATTATTGCACAGGTATTTTCATTTCGGAAAAAAACTCTAATTTGTTAGCGTGACTTTGAGAATCTGAAAAGCTGATGAAAATTGTCTACAACTGCAGATTAAACGAAAGGAAGCGAGCTGTGACATAATGCTGGGGAATGATGTTTTGAGCCTGGTTATCGAAGCGGGAGTAGATCAAGCTTTTGTAATGGGGTTGCTTATTATGTTTAATCAGATAAGCTAAGAGAATATTCGCCGAAGATGGTTGCAGGAAAGCTGAGTGGTAATGCGCTGGCCAACAGACAGACCATATCTTGTTTTATTCCTCGAGAATGGAACCTTGGACATTTTCTGCCATTGTAAGATCCTGCGCCTGAGACAAGCAATTCAATGACGAACTTCTGTCATCCCTCAGCTTTATAATGTAGGATACAACCTGTCAAAGGTACAATTTCATCTGTGGCAATTATAATTTTAAAGTTATATTTAGGTATGCCAAATGTATTGGGCTCCCTTCTTTGCACGAGCCTAGAGTAACAGTTCAAGAAGTACCAAGTTGCCAGATTTTGTACCCAATTTTATCGGATTCTTCAGTAGGAATAGTACCTACGTGACATTGCAAATGGATGGACATTTTCTAAGGAAAAAAGAAAATTAGGTCGTATTAATTGGGCATAGAATATTGATGAAGCTGTTTTTATATATATAATTTGATAAGAAATACATATGAATGGAATAAACTGGATGGAATTAAGAAAATAATAACACATGTGGTTTGAGAAAAGAAATTATTGTAATGGGAAAACACACTCTTATCATACATTCAAATAATTATAGAAAAAAGAAATGCTTAGAAGTTAAAGTTATATTGCTCATATTAGGTAGATGTCCAATAAACATTTTCTTGTCAATGGATTCTTAGGTAGTGAGAGCATTGTCTTACTTTTCTTGAGGTTGCATTTTCAAACTGCAAGTAGTGTCTAATGTTGTATTTATCATTCATTGAAGTGAAATAACAAGATTAAGGTGAGGAAACTTATTATTCCCTCGAAGAGAGATCTACCCACACCATTGAGAGAATGTTGATGAATGGTGGTTTGTTTTCATTGGTGACAATCAACCCTTATATGCCATGTTGATGGCAACCAACTAGTAGGTTGCTCGACCAATTGAGTGGAAGGCCACTTGTAGTGAGTAGAATCTAAATGTGCATATTGCTAGCCCAAATGTGGGGATTTGGAATAGGAATTGAGGAGAGTAGTTTCTTTGCCACAATGTAAGGGTTGTTCCCCTAATGATCCAATAGAGTTTGGAGGTGCACCACCTTCAAGGCCACTTAGTTAGCCTAATCTTGAATCGACATGAGAACATTAGAAACCACAAAAGAATAATTGTAAGTACACAAATAAAAATAAACAAAAATATGAGCAAATAGAGCTACATTGTTATATTTACAAATGCTAAAAAGAATATACAATATAAAAGCATGGAATAATTAGGCAAAACGAATCATTAATTTAACACCCTCTCCAAGTGAAGAGTTTCAGTATTAAGGGTTTCAAGCATAAATAACCAAAATAAATGCTCAAATTCCTTATTGATAGAGCAACAAATTCCCAGGAAATATCAATTTCACATATACCTACAAAAATGAGATAAGCCAATGCTCTTTAACCGAAGAGAAATGTATGTTGAATATGAGATGATTAATGTACATAATGTTCCAGGCTTATAAAGCCATGAAAAAATGACGAACGGGTGTGCAACCACCCAAAACGGGAATACGGGAATAAAAAAATAATTACCCTATTAAATGCAAACTATGTGCCTAAGTTAAAACTTAAGTAAGTATGCATTTACTCTAACAGCCCCCCTTATGTGCAACTTAGGGAGAATGAATGAAGATGCAATATGGGTCTCGGCCACACAACCATGTTAGATACCCATTTACAATGCAAAAAGAAATCTCTCACAAGCAAAGAAAAGGAGAAAAACCCAGTGGGAAAAAACCCCTCCCCAAAAGAGAGAAAATGAAACAAAAATGATGCATGGATGGAGGACTCAATCACATCCCCCAAGTGCTACATACATCATATATATACAATCAATGACCCCCCAGAGGAGAGAAAGCAGGAGATATCATATCCCCCCATAATGAAGAAGCTCCAATGTCGATGAAGTATGCCTGAAAACAAAAGATGATCCAATGCCTACAAGCAACACCTCTTCCCTTAGGAAGAAACAAATCCACTGGATGAAGAAGGAACCACTCCATATCCAACTAAGAAGGGGAAGGAAGTCTTCAAATAGAGCAATCCATCACATGATCATGATCAAACACAACCAGGAAATGTGACAAATCAAGAGAAGGCACAACCAAGTCAACCTCCAAAAACAATACAAATCAATCAATTGGCATGCTACAACTATCATCAAAGAGGAGAGAAATCCCCTCAAGTGAATCTCCCAAATCTACAAGGTGATTCTCTACAAACAAATTAGAGATCCCTAATAAGTACTCATCCAACAAAACAAGATTTAAGGGATCAAAGATAGCCTGCTTCTCTGAATCAATAGGAACAATATCATCATGAGTTTGAAGTACCCCAAAATGTAGATGACCAATATTACTATCAACATTGGCCAAGGGTATGCGAGGTACATAGTCATCCTCCCTAACAAAGTGAGAGAAGCTATATAGTCAAGACTCATGATCAACATTATCAGCAACAATGAGTTTTCTAAAATTAGCTTCTCTGATAAACACAAAATCGGATGTAAACTCCACAATCTTAGGAACTTCACCATGTGTTATCTGGTATATAGATAGAAAATTTTTGTGCAACTATGGAATGCACAGTACATCCTAAAAGCAGTCGGGTATGTGCAGGATGATGATGGGCCAAAAAGTGGCAATATGATGGGTATTTCTAGGGTATGTGGTTGACAACTTTTTTTTACCCAAAATTGATGAAATGAAAAGGGTTTTTAAAGGAGATTCTTAGCTTTCCACCAATATAAATTATGCTTTACTTTGAATTTAATAAATAATTATTATTCATTTTCTATTTGAATTACGACTAAAGTCTTGATTGATAGGTTGACTGAAAAACATCTATAGCTTTCAAATAGTATCACATTTTTGGAATCCAAAATATGCATCACATTCTATGCTTCAGATACTATAAGATTAAAAAAAGAAAATTTGAATTTCATGAAGTTTTGACCAAGTTAAGGTGGTTAGGCATATGATTTTTTTATATTTTTTTAAAAGTTGTAATAAAAAATTCATAATTAATTATTTACTTGGGGGTAAGTGCACCAAGATGGTCGCACTTTTGTGGCCAAAAAAGAAAAAAAAGGCCAAAACACGCTCAATCACGTTATTTGTTTTTAAAAGCAAAAAAAAAAGCAATCCAAATATCATTTCTGATTTCCTTTTTGTTGTGTTTTAGCTCCGCCCGCGGCCAAAAACCCTGTTATACGCGCTCACATTTTTGGAGAGGTGATTTCTTCAAAATTCATCAAGAGCAATTGGATTTCTTCACAAATATGGCGCCACGACGACGAAGAGATGCAAGAGGTAAGTATTGTTTGGTATTTGTTTTGAATTTGTTAGTTTTAAATTGATTTTGTTTGTTTTAGTTTAGAAATGAATGTTTTTTTTAATTTGTAGGAAATCCTCAACAAGAGGAGGAAAATCCTCAACCAAATCAGCCTCAACCACAAAATCAACCTCCCCCACCATTCTCTCAATACCCTCCTGGCACTCAAGAAAAATTGAGTGAAATTGAAAACAATAGAAAAGAAGTTGAGGATCTTATTAGTAGGTTGAGTGATCAAAATTCTTCAACCACATAAAGAATACATCTAGCAGATTCATTGAAGGATTTGTTAAAAAATGTGGATGCAATTACCCAACAAATATCTGGATGGAAAAATAAGAGGCAAACATCGAGGGCATATTATGCAGACAAATTATCATATAAACAAGTTAAAGATTTAAAGATTACTAAAGGCGATTTGTGCTCTCTATTCACTGACCCTAGAACAAATCAAAATCTCACCCTCAATGCAAAGAGGTTTCCTATCCATTGGTGCCACCACCTAGAGATTAGGAACCATTTTTATGATAGATGGTATATGGTCTTTGATTACCCACCATGCAATAACTGTGAAGTCCCCCAATATTTTCTTAGGAAATTATACTGTGAGTTTGTATTGAACCAAATCCTGAATTATTTTGATATGAAGGAGTTTCAAGGGAGAGGTGGGGGGTCAGCACAGTGATAGGCTCGGTGCATAGCCAAATCCTACACAACAGGAGATGACTCCTCTCACAGTCACCATGAGCGTGATTTATACCGGTGAAGCTGCAAAGGAGAGGCCGGATGTGTATATTCTTTGCAGCGCATCACATCCTTGACTCGGAGTGTCATCCCACCACACTAGCCCCATTGTGCCGCAATCCGTGAGCCTCAGGGTGGCCTTCGAGGCCATGTGTGTCTATCTTGTGAGCCACTTGTTCAGATGATCCTACCGCCCTCGTGAGGGTGTTATTAATGATCCATATGCTTCTACTAACCCGATCCATATGCACTATGGGGATGGACAGATGGCTAACATTCTGCATGATGCATATGGTATTGACAATCAGGTAAAATTGAACATGTTCATTGAATTTAGTTTATTAAATTTTAATTGTCAAATGCAAGATTAACTAATTTAGTTTTATTATTTTAATAAAATTGTAGGGTCATAGTGTTGACCCTGGGTACACCAGTCAATCTACTTATTTTTGCAGTACACCTATTAGTGGGGTATGTAAAGTTAGTAAACAATTATAAATTTATTACATGTGTTAATAACATTGTTTTACGAATGGTATTTTAATATGTGGTTTTGGATGTTGAACAGGGTGTTGTTGGAGGTTTCAAGGAAACACCTCCGAGTGCGAGTAGATTTTCTCAAACTTTCACTGAGGTAATATAGAATAAAGAGAACTTAAAGTTAATGAATTTTTCTGAATTCAGATTTAGGTAAGCATAGGTCATGAGTATATGGGTTCAAAGGTTATTATTTGAAATCTTTTAAGAATGGTCCTACCATGATTGTTTGTCTTAGAATTTCTACACTAGCAAGCTATATATAATAAAAATTTAACATGGAACTGACAAAGGTAGAGATACATTCTACTCCATCCTATATAATTTTTTGTGATGTCAACGCAACCAAGAATAAGACGATGGATGTCCTACATGATGTCAATGTAACCAAAAATAAAATTTCTATCCTCGACCCTATCTATCAGCCAAGACTCCTTCAATATCTCCTAGACACTTGGAGATGCTTAAGACTAGGTCAAAATACCCTATATTCTCTTCATTTGTTGCATAGCTCATCAAGTTTCCCTATATGTTCTCTAACCAATCATGATTGCATGGAAAGAAGTTATAATTACTCATTAAACTCTCAACTATTGGAGCCTCCTCAAACTTTCCCCACAGACTGAAAAATGCTTAGAAATGATTAAATTCTAATAGGTGTGAGATCTTTTAGGAAAACATACTTGGACACCACTCATTCATTGAATTCTTTCTTTTCATTCTTATATATCTTCAAATATACCTTGTAATACTCCCTATCATACCTAAATCTACTACATTCATGTCCTTGTTAGCTAGCATGTAGGTGATATATATGGTCCTATGAATTTTATGTCTTTTTCATTTTTCTATACACCCTTCTTTCTTTTATCTCACTATCAAGGCTCTTCACAGATAAAAGAAAAGAAAACATTTACTTATTTTTCATCTAAGGCTGCCCCCTGGCAGCCAAACCCCTTAGATGCAAGGATCAGCACATCAACCATGTGGTACAAATGACTAAATCCCAAAGATGATAGATGTAGTAATGAAAGAGTTTGAAAGGTAGAGAGAGCTACACTCCAGACTCAAGAGAAACTTCGCCTTTCAAAACGCAAAGCCAATTAGGCTAGCAGACATGTGGGATCTGTGGACAACATTTGGTGGAAGAGGAAGAAAGATGACTAGAACTCTGAGGCCCACCATACTGATTTTGATATTCAACCATGAGAGTAGAAGAGAGAGTTGATATCATGTATCAAAACATTAAGCATGCATTCTTCCAGCCAATGGATAAGGAGATGATTACTTTTCTTCATTTTCATTTGCATAACCATATCATGGCGTGGGAACCATGAAGACTAAGGATGTCCAGTTTTATGTGGAGGTAATGGATGTGGTCCAAACTTTAGGAGGGGCAAGAAGGTCAATGTATGATCTTGATGAATGATAGAAGAGGGGTTGGTCAGACAAACCAGGGGCACCTAGTCATGAGTAGGGACCTATAGGTTAGATTGGTGAAGCAAAGCACTAAGGAGGTCTTACAAGGAAATGCTTAGAGCAGGTACATACAAGGAAAGGCTCCTGCCTGCTTGCTCCTCTTCCTCTATTTGAACCTCCTTGAGGTCCTCTACCCCGGTTATATCCACCTCTTGTAGATGTTTCACCTCCATGCTCTATCATTTTTTACTCTCCTTGGTTTCTTTGGTCATTGCCTCTACCTTGGTAGCCACCATGCTGTCCTCTTTGATCTCTTCCTTTGCCTTTGCCCTTAGAAGTCTGATCTTGCTTCCTCTTACTCCTCTCTTCAATCTTTAATGCCAATTGATAACATTGGTGCACTGTTTTGGGGCTTAAGATAACCATCTCCTCTTGAATGTTCCACTTCAAACCGTTGAGATACCTTGCCACCTTGATACTTTCATCCTTTGTGACATTGGACCTCATGAAAAGTCTTTGAAACTCCTCAGTATAAGAACTCATCTCCTGATCTCTTTGCCTCAAACTTTGTCTCCTCTTATGCAACTAAATTTCATAGTCTTTAGGTAGGTATGCTTCTTTCACCTTGGCAACCATTCCCTTCCAAGTAGAGATAGGTTGCTTGCCTTCCTTCTCCCTCTCTATCTAAATGAATTTCCACCAAGTTAAGGTAGAACCTCTTAGTCTTGATTTAGCCACCTTTACCTTTTGTGCTTCAGTGACTCCATCACACTCAAAATGGTTTTCCATTCCCTCTATCCAATCCATAACTAAATCAGCCTCCATCTTCCCACTAAACAATGGTACTCCTTCAAGTGTTTTTCCACTCAAAGCCTTCAATGCTTTCAAGAAGGGATCCTCCTTCAATATAGGGTCAGGTTCAGGGATTCTATCCTCCTTTGCAACCTCTTCTTCTTTTGCTATTCTTCCATCAAACCGCATAACATTTAGTGCTTG
>VDFB02187495.1:0-10761 GCA_007258455.2 Sequoia sempervirens | reverse complement strand
GAGGGAAGCTTAAAAAAGTTTAAGCGCAGGTTTTAGAGAGGGAGGGGAGGCCGAGTGAAGACAGCGAGGGGAGAAAAAAAAAGCAGAACGAGGAGGAGGAAAGTTGCAGAGGTGAGGATGACAAGAAAAGCAGTAAGCAATGAGGGGAGGGGCAGCAAGAGTACCTGCAAACAGAGGTGCTCTTTGAAAGGGCCAAAACCCTTAAAGGGTTTTAAATTTTTTTAATGATTATTTTCTTAAAATTTTGAAATTGATTTTTTTGATTTTCTAAATAAATATTGCAAATAAAAGTTGATGACAACAAGGCCAAAGCCCTAATTTATATATTATTTATTATTGATTTTTTTTAATTTATTTTTTTTAAAATTGCATTATCAACACAGAGATGATTTTTTGAAACAAACTAATTTATTTTCTTAAAGAAAATAGTATGAAATATTTTAGAAAAAGAAAACTGAGCTAAAGAGGGTTAGAGAACTAAAAAAAATGACATACATTTTTAATTTGTTTATTATCTGAATTTAAAAATATTTTTATAAATCTAATATAGATTACAAAAAAAAAAAACCAGTGCTTTCCTAAAATTCTGAGAACTAAGTTAAATTATAAAATTGGTCACACAAAAAATTGAACAATACAAAAAATAGGTATTTAAAAACTTGAACTATAACCCTTTATTTGAGGGTTTCTAAAATTTGGCAAAAACTAAACATGCATGCAAACTAAAATACTTTGAAATTTGAAAACCAAAGAACTTAGAAATCTTTAGATAAAAAAAAATTCCTGCACAAGGGTTAGAAGACAAAAAAAACAAGATTAGGCACTAGCTCTTCTTCTCCTCTTGAGGGTGCTAAAAAAATCTGGTAAACCTTCAACAATATAGCTCACAAGATATTAGTAATACCAAGCTCTGATACCATGAAAGGAAATAAAAAAGAGCAATGGAAAGTACTAATAAAGAGCAATTGTTTGAAGGAAAGAGATTACCAAATAAGTTGAAGTAGCCAAACCAAGCACCACCAAAGCAAGAGAGACACAAGAATTTGTTAAGGGGAAAAAGCAAGAAAAAACCCCAATATTATGAATGGAGGCAAAATTCCTAAAGAATAATACAAAGAGAGAGAGAGCTTCAGCCTTAGCTTGCTTGCTTGAATCTTGAAGAATGGGGAGGAGGCACCTCAATGAGGTAAAGGAGGTTGAAGAAGGGTTAGAATGCTTGGCTCAGCTCAATGAATGCCACCATTCATCATAATGTGTCTAAACTTAAGGAGGTGGTTACAAATATTCACTTATTAAAGGAATTAAAAAATAAAAACCATCCTCACACGTATTGAGATGACCACAAAAAGATATAAAAGACTTGTAGAATTCCTTTTGGAATATTTCCCTGCAAAGTTAATAAATAATTACAATTAAGGCAAGCACTTTACAAGTAAAGATTAATCTTCTAACATCTTATTCACAAAGTTAGCAGAATCTTATTCTTCCATCTTGTAGAAGTTGCTAAAGGATAAGATCATAACCTTAGAGAACCCCAAGTCTCTTAAAGAACCTTTCCCTAGTTGGTACAATTTGAATACCTTTTGTTAGTACCATCGAGTTAACGGACATGATATTGAACGTTGTATGCACCTGCATCATAGGATACAAGACCACATCGAGGATGATACTATTCATCTTCATGGAAGTAAACAAAATACAAATAAATCAGTGGAAAAAGCAAATAGTGAGTTGCAGATATACATGGACCCATTTTCATCACACTCTACCAACATGATTATCAATCCCTCTTATTCTACCACTTGGCCTGAAGTTTATGTTAAGATGGTCATGATTACTCCTACCACACAACCTGCACCCAGCTCCTTGAACGTGACATTCACATTGCAGGATTTACCCTTAAACAAAAAACTCTCTCCCCTCTACATTCCCACTCACCTCAATGACTACATTGTGACAGGGGTCTTAGTCAACCCTGTGAGATGAGTGAACGTCATTACAGAAGAGACATTGTGGCTTAATTCATTGCATAGAAAGGAGTATGAAGAAACAAAATCTACCATCCATATGCACAATGGTCTTTTTCTAAAACCATACGGCTCGATAACTCTGTCCATCCTAGTAGGACCTGGGGCTGTAGACATAGTCTTTGATGTTATTCCAGAGTAGAATCTATTCAGGATGAAGTTGGGCATACCTTGGCCAGCTTCCATGAATGGAATCACCTCTGTCATTCATAAATATTTGAAGTTTTCCCATGAAGATGTTGTGCATGTAGTGCATGACACTGGATACCAACCATTTTTGTCTCATGGAGGTTAGTTGTTGGATCATTTTTGGCCTGCCTCAGTTGGTCCACTCCCTCCAAGAATGGACCTACTTTACAAAAACTATGTGAAGTATAAGATTGGGGGAAAGGAAAGCAAAAATTGACCCTTCCCATCATACAACAGTCATTTTCCTCCCCTTCTCAAAAGGGAAAAGAGAAGCTACCCCATCCTCGGGATGGCTCTCCCACTCGTCTTTCTAGAGAAGAGTTTTTTGATGAATATGCTTGGCTTTTATCCGCTAGGTCTGATGATACTTGCTTGGCATAAGCCTAAGATCAGGATATAAAACATCCCTACTAAGCCACCTGGACCTTGGTACTACTTGTATGGAAAGAGAAAAGGTCCTCATGGAGAAGCCTGTATGTCCTAGCCTTTTTTGGCCTCCTACTGCTCCTGCTCCCAAAGCAGTAAATGGGAAGAGGCCTACTATCAATGCATTGGAGCTGACTCCCCTTGTCATTTCTCGATCTCTTCCTCTTGCTCCCATTCAGGAGCCTGTCCCACCTCTGGAAATAGTTGAATTGGACACTTTCATGGCTAAGTAGGAGCCTCCAATCTCTAGCTCAAAGAGCCATAGAAACTGCCTTGCACATGAGCACAAGCATCGGTGAAATTCTCTCACCATTGAGTAGGCTGCTTTGCAAAAGAAGGAAGAGTTGACCACCCCTGTCGCAGGGTCTCCTAATGGATCCTCCTCTCTCCTCCCCTCTTCTTCTGTTCAATCTAGTTCAGTCTCACTTTAGACTTCTATTGTGAGCACGAATGTGCCTGACCCAAAAAAGGTGGAGGTGTTCATCACTCCTTTGGTGGAGCCTCCCTTGTTGATGTCCTGTTTGGAATTCCCTCCTTTCTTGAAAACTATAGATATTCGAAACACTTTGGTAGTATCTGTTGCAGTTTTCTCCTCCTCCTCTTCCTCTACACCTCTTGCCTCGTCTATGGGGAGTTTATATCCATTGACGAAGAAAAAGATGGAGGATGGCCCTTCCAACAATGGAGGGCGTAAGAGGATCCCATTTTCTCTGAAGGGTGGTCCTACACTGGCTTGTTCCATCCTAGTAAGAAAACTAGCCCCGGATTCCCCTAGGTTCATCGCTGCTCTCAAGTCACTTGGTGAGCCTAGAGATGAACCTCAGGCACAACCCTCTCCGTCTGTTGAGGTACGACATGGAACTCAAACAAAGTGCATGTTTAACTCTTTGGATGAACTTTTGGCTTTGTCAACAATTTTGGCAAAATTGTTGACCATAGCTCAACAAGAGCCGAGTGGAGGAGACCTTGTGGGGCCTTCTTCCTTATCCCTTGTTGTGGGAGGGTTGGAAGCTTCTCCCCTTAATATTCCACCACTACAGGCTTGTCCTCCTTCCCCTTATGATGATCTAGAGTGGGAATGTGTGTGTTTGTTGTGATGTGTTCCCTCTGTGATCATGTTATGTGTTCTTGGATGACCCTTGTCACTCTTTTTGGTGCTTGGATATATGAGTGGATTTTGTGTTGTAAACCTTCTTCTATTTGTATCATCATTCTTCCTCTATTATGTGTTTTGATTTTTGATAAATTGGGGATGATGCAAAGCATTGTGGCCATTTAGGCTTCCCTTCCATGTTGACCCAATTTTTTATTTTTTACTGTCTTCTTGTGTATTATTCACATGGTCTAATATAGTAGGGGGTTGATGACAGTTCATTTATATAATACTATTATTATACTTATATATATTTATGAGCAGCTCTAACCCCAAAATGTCAGATCACCCTTGTGCCCTTTGTTTGTGATCATCTCGTTTTCACCCTTTTCTTATCTTTCTCTCTTCTTTCCTTGAGTTTTCCCTTTCATGTGTGACAACACCATTACTTTCATTTTTAGAAAATGTATTCATTTCCAATGAATCTTTTCTCGAGAATCTTTACAAAAAAATTCAAAGAATCTAATTCTCGACTTGGACCCTTAATGAAACGTGTTTTCTTCATCATGGGTTCACAAAGAAATAACTTGAGAATTTTCCTTTGAGGAGGAAGTAGCTTTGACCTTCCCCTTGTGAGGGGACACCTTCTTCCTTTCGAATTCCTTGATTAAGTGAACATCTTTCAAAAGGATTCCTTGGTGTTGAATCGATTTGAGAAAACACATCTCTTCTGCACTTTCAAACAACGCATCCCTTGAGTGGACCCCTTTCTTCACACTAGGTTCCCAAGGGAGCCCTTTAAAAATTTTCCAACTTGTTGAAATGTGTGACTGTTCACTTTCTTGCCTGTGTGGCCACTTTTAGACATGTTCTATCTACAAGTATACATGTCGCTTTGCAAGTACACCTGTAAAGCCACTTTCTGACTTTGTAGAGTCTCCTTTTTTGGGTTTCCTCCATGTGAGATATCTTGGAGGACACCTTCCTTGCAGTTTTGTGGGCCTGTAAGGTGCTTCCTTTGAGATTCCTCTATTCGAAAGATCTTTGGGGTCACTCCCTTGCAATTCTGCGGGTTTGTAAGACACTTTCCTTCATGTGAGAGATCTTGGAGGACACCTTCCCTACAGGTGTGTCCCCCAAGATCTCTCACATGAGGCACAAAAGTTCTGAGGGTTTGTGGGCACGTAGGGGAGCTTTCGATTTCTTCATGTGAGAGATCTTGGGGACACCTTCTACTGGGTCTCTGAACTTGTGGGGTTCACAACTTTTTCTGCAGGTTTCCTTCATGTGAGATCTTGGAGGACACCTTCCCTGTAGGTCTGTGAGCTTGTAGGGCACTTTTTCTCAGGGATTCCTTCATGTGAGAGATCTTGGGGGGTCACCTCCTTATGGGTATGTAGTCCTGTAAGGTACTTTCATTCTACAACTTTATAGTTCTGTGGGGCTATGGAGTCCTTTGCCTACCCTGCACTTTCGAGCTCACCAAATTGTGGTTTGCTTACTCAATAGTTCATGTATACATTTCTAGCCCTACTAAATCTTTGATCTACTTTACTAAAGCACTCATTAGTATTCATGCTTGCTAAAGTGGGGGAAAAATGTATAGGAATGAATTTTCACCCCTTACACAAATTCCCCTTTCACACATCCTCACCTTAGAAAACCAAATTTGAAGGTGAAATTCCACGTTAGCAAGTTACCTTCCTTCCACTTAGCACCTGTCCTTTGTGTCGATAGGAGAATATTTTTTAGGGATGTGCACGTGACGTGTAGACATCCATGTGGATCACTTACATCCCTGACAGATTCTTGCATCTAAAGTTGGCAAAGGCGTTACACTTTTGATTGGAGTCAATTTGTAACGTCCCTCTTTGACCAACTAACCCCAGAAATAGTCGATTCTTCCTTCTTCTCCTTCAAATTCATCCATTCTTCATTCCACCCATCTCTTTTTGCAACCTCTAAGCATTCAATCCATCCTTCTTTTACATTCTCAAGCACTTCCAACATTTTCAACACTCCATTGCAGCAACAATACTCCGTCAACTTCGTAAAGCAAGTGTGAAGCAAGCCATTACAACTTGGGCTTGAGGTTTTGTGAGACCTCCCTTAATCCTGGTGAAGTTTTTGGTGTTTGTTCAAGCCTTCTTTCTCCTCCATTGGCTAGTGAGCTCTTGGTGGAGGTGGTAATGTTTCACTCCTCTCCTTTGTGATTTGGAATTGTAGCTCTTTACTGTTCTATAGTGTTATTTGCATTCCTTCCTCCTTTACTTCTTTATCGTATATTTCTCTCTTGTTTCTATTTTGATGTCCATGGAGGTGGAAACACCAAAATGGGAGTTTGACTGAGGCAGGCCCCTATACAACCCCAACAATTTTCCCCTTCCTTCTTATGCAGGTGAAAGAGTGTGTGGAGCTAGCTGGCGAACGTGCATTTTTGTGAGATTAACTTCATTACTTTGGCCTTTATCTACTTGCTTTATCATCTTCATTTGTATCTGCCCTACCATATTATTCTATTTTTCTTGTCGAAACCCACCAGTTAGGCTGATTAGTTAGTTTTTTATTAGTTCATACTATGTTCACTATTTTCTGACCATACAGACGCCAATGTGTCTGAGAGACACCAGCGCGTTGTGCTGACATCCCAAAACTATGTTGTTGTCCTTGGACAGAGAGTTTTCTAAGGCACATTACTAACTGCAAAAACCAGCTCTCTTAGCCCAAAATAAAGTTTGGATTTGTACAGTGATTGAGGCACCTTATAATCGTCATCATTATTGATCCCTATTCTCAAAACATCCCTTTAGAGTGAGGTAAGTTAGGGAAACCTTCCGCTCTTGGCTCTCTGTGACCTGGGGCCTTGATGTGGCTAGTCCCCCTCTCTTACAATATGTAACATAGATATAACATGTGCAATCATGATCTCACCCAACCATAACATGGCTAGAGATGGTTCTTATGTCTAATACTAAATCCAATGATATTAAGGACAATAATACTAGAGGTAAGTCAAGGAGTTTCATCAAAATAGATCAAAGTGAAGGCTAAGTGGTATTTAGTATACATCTAGTCATACTACAAGGGTACCTAGTTGATAATATCCAATGACTCCTATGAAGAACACTCAATTATACTGAGTGGGGGGGTGAATTAGTATAAAAACAACCTTTTTTTCAAAACTTAATTAACCATAGCAATAGCACACATGCAAGATCTAGCAATTAAGAACATAAGATTAACACATGATTTACGTGGAAACCCTTACGGGAAAAACCACAACAAAATATTTCTTATATGTAGGTCTTCTTGTAGGCACCGACCTACTTCTTTTACAAAACTTCTTTCATAGGCACCAACCCACTAGAGATAGCAATCCCCCCAACTGAACACCAACTCAACAAGAGGCATCAATCTCTTCTAATGTGAGGTTCTGACCTCCTGATCTCCTTAGTTAGAAGGTACCAACCTCCAAATGAAAAATATAATAATTGATTTAAAACTTCATAAATCTTCCCTAATTCACCACTAATACATTTGACTGCAAAATCTGACGAAATATGTATAATTTGATGTGTAATTTTCAATTTTTTGAAAGTTTATCCTTGACGTTCATCAAAATTTTGACGAACCTGAGGTTCATCGAAATTTCGACGAACTTGGGGTTCATTGAAAAAAATAGAAAAAAATAAAATTGTGGCTGACATAAAGAAAAGTGAGTTCATGCCTAATTTATTGTGACAGTGTTTTGCTCTACTTGAGATAGTTTGTGGAGAACTAAGGATGATTTTCTTGGGAAAAATCAGAAAAAATTCAAGAAGATATCACTAGGTTAAGGGTAGTCATTGACTTTTTGTAGAATTCAGTTGTGAAGTCAGATTTGTAGTTCCAAGTTTGAAAATCATATTTTAAAACAACATCTCATCATATTTCATTTTTAGAAGTTTAAGGTTTTGAGAATTTCATGTTCAGATTTTGTTGTGTGGAATCACCATAAGATCATAACCAAGGAACATATTCTTGTGACTGTAATTATGTGATCCATAATTCTATTGGTCATGTGGCACAGTTGTGCTATAACAAATATAGGATGCATTCATGTGTGACCCAGGTTTAATGTGGCTATGTTGTGATAGAAATGGAGGCACTCATATAATGTAGGTGTCAATCATCATTGGGTGCATTCAAGTTGTCTCAAGTTTAACAGGTTAGGATGTAATTATAGCATGATCGAACAATGATTACCTCTTGCTGCAATAAAGAGCCTATAACTCTAGTTGATATGTAGAGTGGCTATGTTATATACATTATGTAGTGCATTCGAGCAGAACCCATGTTTAATGTGCTATTCTAGAAAATGATCAAGATTTTCTGAACCTTATGAATGTTACTTGACATATATTTGCATAATCTCAAATTCCTTCAGAGGCTTTTGAAGTATCAATGTATCTTATATAGGGTTTAGAATGATTTATTTTAATTAAAAAAATAAATAAATGATGTATTTCCTTGTAATTAGATAATGTGGAGATCTCCCACCGGGCCCCCAAAGACACTATCCTTCGCACCAGATTCATTACTCTAGCTACTAGGGTTTTGCATGTGACATCTTTAATATCTCCATGAACCGTGGCTTTTAAATAGATCTTAGTCTTTGCTTTAATCCTTTTCATGGTAACCCTTGAGTTCCATAATCCACCTTCAATCTCTTCTAAGAACGGTGTCTTAAGCTAGACTACATAGTATGCATATAAAGCAAGTCCTTCATACCTGCCATTGTTCCAAATCACCACTTGCTGCCTTGCTTAAAATGTTGCCTCCATAAGCACAATAGAATGTTTTAAAATCATGGTTGCCAGTGATTGACTATTAAGGTCACCACTTTCATCATGAACATACAATGAGATTTTTGTCTTCAAACTCAAGGCATTATGCAAGATAACATTGTGAATTATTTGTTGTGTACGATTTTATTTTCTTGTACATTTATTGCTTCGCTAACTTCCTTTAAAACTAGGTATTGCACCCTCAGCTGTAATCTTAAACAACTCACTCACTATCACTTGAAGATTCCTTTCATGAGCATCCTTCTATAAAATCAAATTATGCCCTATAGACTACCTACTTACTACAGGCGACTCATTGTTTCATGGTATTGTAGTTCTTAAGATCCTTCAACCTTATTTACACTACTTCACAGTCCACAAGGTATTATTCACTATTCTCCCATCTTTGATGAGTCTTAAAACACTGCTCAAACATGCAATCCACTACCTCCATTATACATTAATGGCTAAGAAGAAACATTGAACCTATGATTACCACTGTTAATTCATTTGGAAAGTCATTCCATGATTGCATTTGCCTTGTCTAACACTACCAAAAGCATTTGAAAAAACCTTAAGGTCAGCAAAGGGGTAAGGAAACTCACTGTTAAAATCTCCACTTTACTATGCAAGGTTTGAGCTTTATTATCTTGTCACTGCTCAGCCTCTTTTTGACTGTTACATCTCAAGTGACTGTCATTCTTCTTACCGCAGATTGCATTTACAAATGTCACTAATCTACATAGTGTGCTTGTTATTGGATACAATCTTTAGATTGCAAGATTTTTTTATTACCTACAATGTCCCAATCTTTCTGGTATTGCAACCTCACTAATCCACTATAGTTATTATTTATGTTTCTATAGAGGCCTAGGGTTTGTACCCTAATCATGCTCTTACCAATGCTTCTATTGTTTTTATTAGGGCTCTCTCAATGTTGAGGGCCATAGGGATAAGCTCGTCATAAGAAGTGACACATTGCATCTTTAACTAAAAGGATAAATCTGTATTGACATTAGCAATGATGATTCTGACTTGTTGCTCCTTAGGAATGGGTCATTTGCTCTTACTAGCTTGCTACCTCCATCGTTGTAGGAAGTTTGTAATCAAGTTCAATATTCTGATTTTAGGATTCTTAACGGTTGGAAATCATAGTAAAATAAGAATTTAATAAGTTTTGGAATTAGAATTTTAAAGTATTTTTTGGGGTCATTAACTTCATACTATCTTCTCTTTTGTAGGAGTGGTTGCATGCAAAAAAAAATTTGGTGTAAAATATCATAATTATTAGATTATGTTACCTATCTATGAATAAAAATTATTGGAGTGTGAGTTTGATATTTTTTGAAGATCTAAATAGTCAAGCTTGATAAAGAAAAATCATGTTAGATAATATTAGTCCAGAACAAAATGAAGAGACACTTGATAGATTGTGGGCTAGATTGAAAAGAAAGGGTGATGGGAAATGTTATTGTCCTTGCAATAATTGCAAGGGTTTAAAGACAAGACAACTTTTAATCACAATGGCTAAGAAACATTGTAGGCAGTATGGTTACATTGAAGGGGGGCATGATTATTGTCCATTGGTAAGTTGTTCATTATATGTGTTTATATTGATTGAATTTGTAAATGTTTATATCGTTTTAACATTATATATATATATATATATATATATATATATATATATATATATATATATATATATATATATATATATAATCACTTGATGATGATCATGGTTTATTTGTGTCTATCATTATTATAAAGGTGGGGCATCCTAGGGAAGATGATATGGATTATCACGGCCCAAAGAATGTGGTTTTGCAAGCGGACGAACGTGGAGCTGTGAATGTTGAAGATGAAGTTAATGATCCTATGGAAGAAGATGATCATGCGTCAGAAAACACAGTTGAAGATGATAGTACAAATAAATTGATCCATGACATATTTAGTGGAAAAGCTAATCATGATGATCAAGATGACTTTGATGATGTTCATGATTTACCTGTACTTGAGAAGGAATACGAGCCCCTTTATGAAGGCTCCCAAAATACTCTTCTCTCTGTTGTATTGTTGTTGTTGAACTTGAAGGTTATGAATGGTTTATCAAACATAGCAATCTCACAGATGTTAAGGTATGTCATATATGTCATCTTTTCTTCATCTATTTTAATTATTGTTAGTTCATCACTAGTAAATA
>VDFB02187494.1:0-25537 GCA_007258455.2 Sequoia sempervirens | reverse complement strand
GTGAGATTCCTTGGGAAGATTTCTCTGTTCATCACACAAAGCTATAGAGGATATTAGTGATTCTAGTGATCATAGTGAGGGTATTCTTGAAGAAGAAATTTCCCTCTCACCAACGTCCATTGTAAATACAAAGGAGATCTTCTGAACCATGCCTAATGTAGCAGTGGATGACCCACTAGAACATGTTACTTTTGAGTTCCCAATTACCAACCAGGAGAGAGAAGTTGTTTTGATGAATATACCTCCTTCAATGTTGCCTATATTCTATGGTTTGGTAACTGAGCATCCAAATACCTTCTTGTTCAAGTTTGACATCTTGTGTAGGAGTTATGACTACACAACTAATGCACATAGACTCAATCTATTTCCAACAACCTTAAAGGATGCTGTCATAAGATGGTTTATAGGTCTGGGAGAGATGTTGTTCCAAATTGGGACACTATGAAGACTAAGTTCTTGGAAAACTACCAAGACTATTGTAGAGGGGTTGATAGAAGAAGGGATGACATTTTTAGAATGTCTCAAAAAGAAGATGAACTATTGGAGGACTATGTAGAAAGGTTCTAGTTTTTCTTAAAAAAGAATCCACAAAACCAACTTTCAAAAGAATCCCTGAAGTTGGTGTTCTTAAGAGGAGTCAATGATGATTGCATGAATTCCCTTAATCTTATTAGGTCAAGAGATGCATCACAATTAGCTTTTGAAGAAATCTGCAAAGTTTGTAGAAACTATTCAAGAACCTTTACCAAGAGGACAAGGGGGGAAAGAACATATTCCATCAACAAGACATCTAATGGAGAATCAAGAGTAGAATTGAGTAACTTAATGTCCAACATGAAAGAAGACATCATAAGCCATTTGGCTACTCAATTGGACACTCTACATGCAAAGAAAAAGCAAGAAGAGGCAGAGGCAATCCTCATTAAATACTACACTAACTATAGTCAAAGAAAAGATAATTGTAAGTGCAAAAGGGTAGCAAGTATCTTAGAGGATAGACCAGGGAAAATAGAGTTTCAAGAACTAGAGGGTGAAGATGGATAATTGTTCTATATTGCAAAAAGGAGGCCATGGCAACCAAGACAAGGTATGCCTCAAGATACTTTTGATTTCAATACACAAATTCTAGTTAGCAATCAATAACCCTTACAACCACAAAAACAAGAAATCATGCCCAATCCAACAAATACATCCTCTCAATCATCAAGGGCACCTCAATTTCCAACCCAACCTGCACCTAACATAAATAACAAGCCTGTTCAATAGGCCTACACTAACAAGGCTATTAAATACCCAACTTATGGGGTAGAGGTGAGTGATGTCCATGTCAGGTCAGTGAAAATATTGGTTGGGATTTCATCCCCTCAAATCACTCAGTTGGAAGATGAAGATCCCTTATCAAAAGCCTTGGACAATCCACCTATGGAACCTGAGTAAAATCAGGTGAACCAAACCACTTCAAGTCCACATCCTCCATTCTTTGAATGTTTAGCTGTTTAAAAACATCAAAACCAAGTTGAAATTGACCTATTAGGGCAGATTCAGGATGTGTGTATAAATATACCTCTTATACAATCCATCAAGGACATTCCCATTTACACCAAAATAGTGAGAGACCTTTATCTTAAAATTCCAGGGAGAAAAAGGAAGGAACCTTAGACTATACATGTCCTAGGGAATCTTGCTAACATCATGTTAGGGAATATCACTATCCCTAAATATATAAACTTGGAAGTACATTTGTGGACGTTAAGATAAATGGTACCCTCATAAAAATTACGTTGATTGACTTGGGGGAAACCATCAATGTGATGAATAAGGAAATAATGCAACTATTACAATTAGTAAACCTTAGACCCACACCCACTGTTTTACAGTTGGCAAATAGGTCAACGGTTAAACTTGAAGGCATCATTAAGGACTTGGTCATGTAACTTTGGATTCATAGGAGTACCCTATAGATTTTATAATACTATAGCCAAAAGCTAACATTGTAGGTTATCCCCTTATTAGAGGAAGACCATGGTTAGCAACAACCGATGCATTTATAGGTTGTAGGTCTAGAAATAAGATAATCTCAAATGGAACTATGACCAAGAAGTTGGTCCTTTATCCACTAGCCCAACCTCATGCAGATTTAGAGTAGACCATATGACCTACCCTAGATGAAGAAGACCATTATTCTCTGTAAACTCTTTTGACCATTGAATGTAGCCCTTTATTGAACAACCAAGATGAGGATGATTTGATTGTACAAATTATATAGAATAACTACAGTAGGAACCCACAACAACATGACTGTTTTTCATGTCTACAAGATCCTTTGGAGAATATTATACCTTTCAATTCATCATAAACGGTATCTCAACTTTTCCATTCTTTACTACCACAACAATGTGTCCCAAATATTGTTGTATTTGACATTTCATCCATACAATCAACATACAAGACCTTAGGAATTATGCCAGGTAGAATGCTGAATGTTAACAGTGAATTAACTATTGAGAAACAAAATTCCCTAATCACTATGTTGCAAGAACACATAACAACCTTTGCATGGGACTATTGTGACATGAAGGGAATTTATCCAGACCCGTGAATGCATTAGATCTATATAAATGATAGTTTTAAACTAATTATACAACCCCAGAGAAGGATGAACCATGCATTGAGAGATATAGTCAAGATTGAGTTACAAAATTAATTGATGCAAGCTTCATTTACCCTATTTCTGATAGTCAATGGGTGTCGCCTCTAGTTATTGTCCCCAAGAAAGGAGGCAAATGGAGAGTATTTGGATTATGGAGAATTAAACACCAACACTAGAAAATACCACTTTCCACTCCATTTCATTGATCAAGTGCTTGACTCCCTAACAGGTAAAAAGTACTTCTCCTGTCTAGATGGATTAAGTGGCTATAACTAGATTAGAATAGCTTTAGAGGACTAGGATAAAACCACATTTACATGCCCTGGGGGCACATATGCCTATTCTATTCTTCCCTTTGGACTATGTAATGCTCCAAACACTTTCCAAAGGGCAGTGCTAACCATTTTCTTAGATTTTTCACATGACTCCATGGAAATCTACGTGGATGATTTCAAAACCTATGGAGAAACCTATGATGAAGCACTCAAAAACCTAGAAAAAGTTTTAAAGAGGTGTCAAGAACATAACCCATCCCTAAGTAATTAGAAACGTTTCATGATGATGACCCAAGGGATTGTGCTAGGACATTTTGTATCAAGTGAAGGTATTCAAGTGGATCCCAATAAAATTGAAATAATCTCTACACTCCTTGTGCCACAAAAACAAACAGATGTCAAGAGTTTTCTAAGACATGCAGGCTACTATAGAAGATTCATTCAAGACTTTAGCAAAATTGCAATACTCTATAATTTTTTCTACTCATAAAGGATATAAAATTTGAATGGACCAAAGAGTACCAACGCTCTTTTGAAGCACTTAAGACAACACTAATAAAAGCACTTGTCTTGAGAGGAACAAATTGGACTTTTCTTTTCCACATACACATAGATGCTTCTGAATTTTCCATAGGAGTAATACTTGGACAAAAGGAAGATAATAAGGAGTATGTCGTATACTACATTAGCAAGAATTTACAAGGGGCATAACTCAATTACATAATTGCAAAAAAAGAGATGTTGGTAGTTGTCTATGCAATTAACAAGTTTAGGCACTATATCATAGGGTATCTAACCTTTATTCACATTGATCACACTGCAATAAGGTCTTTAATGAATAAACCTATGGTTGGTGGAAGACTTGTTAGATGGTTGTTATTATTGTAGGAATTTTATATCATGATAGTGGAAAAACTTGGTAAGGCAAATGTGGTGGTAGATTTTCTATCTAGATTACCCACTCAATTAGCATAAAGCATTGTTGATGATTATTTTCCAAATGAACATCTATTTTCTCTAACATTACAAACACCTTGGTTTGTTGATATTGAAAATTACCTAGTAGCAGGATAGATACCACCTCGTTTCTCCCTAGAGAAAAGAGGTAGTTGGTGCATAAAAATTTCCCCTACTCCTTAGATGAGCTACATAGCTCGTTTACTGGGTTGACCAAGTATAATTTTCTAACACCTACATATGCACACATTGCACAAGTGATCTAGTCAATAATTATTTTCAAATACAATCCACAATGCAGTAGGGACCTACAACTTTATGAATAAAAGATGACACAATTTAGAAAGGGACCTATTGTTGAAGGTGCCTGCAACATGCACCAGTCAACAAATTCATTTTTTTTTCCAACTTAATTTCATGCCATCCACATACATTACATTTCTCTATACATGTAGTGAAATGTCTATCATATCATTTCATTCATCCTATCCCATGACACATTCCTTTATTTCCATACATTTAGGAAATTGTTTCATATCCATAAGCTGTACATTTCGTAGCCTTCATGACCACACACCACCTTGTCATTTCATCCATCACCCATTGCAATTAAGCAAATGCCAAATCATAATTACACCATAGACACTCCTAATCAGCTTCACATGAGTTGAGCTCAGTTCACTTCACATTGACAGGAACACATTCTAATTTACCATAATTAACATAGCTTGTAATTATTTTTCAATTTATTCACATTTAATTCTGCATGCTTCATACGCATTATCTTATTTCCATTATATGTAATTAAACCTTCATCCTATTAAGGTACAATTAAGTGAGGTCACTTAATGACTTTAGTTGGGGGAGAGTACATTTTTTAAGGTTTTCATTTTCATTTTCGCCATCGAAAACACCAAATACCTTTCTACCTTTTTGCAAAGCTTTTGCCTTCATCCCAATTCTGAGCCATAACCTAAGCCCAATTTAAGTTGTAATAGACACAATATAAGCAGTTGGTAGTTGAATTTCAAGAATTCAAGTATAGCAAACATGAAGGATTTGTGAGGTCCAAGAAGGATTGGCAAGGTTAAAATTGTGAGTTGAATTTGCAGAATTTGAATATAAAAGAGTAATTTACCATCATGGGAGGAGATATTATTCACAAAGAACCTTTTTCAGACCAAAAATACTAGAAGATAGGTTAGTCTTGCCTATTTTCAAAAACATAGGATGGTTGGACTATTTCCTAAGGTTGACAAAGTACAATGAAGCTGTATGACATAATAGTTTTTAGAGACACTACAACATGATGAAGCCATTGTTTGAGGGCTAAATGTAGATGCTTCAAAGGCTACAATTATAGAGGCATTCGGTTTGCGAAGAGAAGGAGTTGAATTTCTTGTCTAGACAAATGCAATAGTTGCCAAGTAGGAATTTAGAGAGCCCATAAAGAATTTCAAGTCATCATCCCAAGGTACCAAAAGATTATCACTACCATGGGTATGGGCTTCTACTACCTCTTATATTATCAAATATCTTACATGTGATGGTAGACAATATCTTCTTTATACTGTACATTTCAAACTTTTGAATCACCTTGGTCATGATATAAGGGTTAATGTGCCAAAATTTCTTTATAACCTATTGAAGAGAATGGGGTTTGAATACAAATGAAAAAGAAACACTATAGCCCTATCACACTATTGTTTAGTTAACCTACTTGTGAAAAGAAGTCTAAGGGTTCAATACCCACATGTCTTTTGGGAAAGATTTTTAATTGTAACCATATTAGCAATATACTTGAAGAACTAGCCGTTCTAGAGAATTTGGAATCACCTATTGCATCATTAAGGGAAATGCCCTCTAGTTCACATGCTGCTTCACCTACCCATAGTAGGGGAGAACCAGAGGAGCAAAGTCTACGAAGATCACCACCCATAGCCTCTGAGTAGCTGGTAGCAAGGGATGTCCAAGAAACCCAACTTCTTCTAAGACACCAAAAATAAGAAAGCGGAAAGGTGGAAATTCCCTTGCTCCCAAGAAAGTGTAGAAGAAGAAGGCCACCTAGCCAAGGCATTCACACCGCATGAAAAAGAATGATGTCATGAGGAGCAGTGTTAAGAAACAAGAGGAAAAAATTACTGTGATAGTTGAAGATTCAAACTTGCAAGACAATATTTATGAGGATGTACATGCACCTGTTAAAAGGAAATGGTATGTTTCAACCACCTCTAAATCTAACTCAAAGGACATTTTTGTTGCTAATAAAACTATAAGAAAAACCCCACAAAGCCATAAAAGTGAGTGTTGTGCATATACTGGGGTTGGTGATGACCAAAATTTTGAAGAAGATGAAGACTTGTTCATAGAAGAAAGCAATGTAAAGAAGGAGTTACATGAAGCATTAGAGGAAATTAAATAGTTAGAGGAACTGGTGAAAACATATGAACAAAGAAACAAGGAAAGGGACTTGAAGATTAATGAATTGGAGGAGAAACTTCATAGCTACGGGCATGGGTTTAAATTGGACTTGCTTGCAAAAATTTCCATAGTAAAGTAGGGAACATAGAAATCACAACTGCAACCCAAGGACCCCCTATTACAAAGACTCCAACTTATCATACCACTATGTCTCTAGGCTATCAGTTGTGGAAGGTAACTCAGGAATTCTCCCAACTGAAAGAAAAATGGGAGAAGGAAAATGAAATAATGGTTTCAAAACATACCAGAGTATTGGAGAATAAAGAAACTAAATTGAAAAAGCTAATAGTCAATGTTGAGGAAATATCAAATAAGGCTACTCAAATTGTTAAGTACAGACCTCCTACTAGAGTATATACTTTATTTTTGCAGGAAAAATTTATAATCTTTCAATTTAGTTAGTTGATTAGTAACTTGCTAGTTGCAATGAGTAGAAGTTTGACTTTCTAAATATTTTTTCTGATGCCACACTTGAAGTACAAGATCAGTTATCTGAATTCTATTTACATAATTATGCTATGCCAGATGATACAAAGTGAAACCCATTACTATTTGTGGGTGATTTACAAATTAGGGCACTAGAGCTTCATACTTAAAAAATGAAATGTAGAGGGGTGAGATTATGTAGGACTATGTAGAGAAGGAGAAATCAATTACTCTTCAAATTAGAAAGGAATCTAAGAACCCCCATAAGATAATAGATGAATGGATAAAGTGTATGAGGTATAAAGGTGCAGGCAAAAAGATTATGCAATTGAGAATAAATGATTATGAAAAAATGCAAAGGTTACCAGTAGGACTTCTTCATCATTCTTATTGGTTTATACAAGAAAGATGGGACAATTTAACCCCTTAGTTTCAAAATAAGGAGCCCCACTCTATATATAACTTTATGGCCATGCTTGAAAGAACCCAAAGGTATATGGACATTGCAAAAGACAAAGCACTTGAATGGGTACCTCTGATTTTCTCTCCACCAATGCTTCTCTACCCAGTACCACATTGGATAGGGGAAAGGAATGAATAATGGGAAGAAGATGAGGATGTCATGTGGAAAATACTTTCATGCTATAGAGGTTTTTATTTGAGACAACAAAAAGGAGTGGATCATGTGATCACAAACCTTAGGGAGATGACCTTATAGTACAACCTCTAGTCTTCAAACCGCTTTGCTTGAGGACAAGCAAATGATCAGTTGGGGGGAATGATGAGGCCTACTATTAGTTAGTTTTCTGTTATTTTAATACATGCTTTTAGACATCTCTAGATACTTATTTCCTATATATCCCTAAAAATTTTCTATCTAAATTATGATCATTATGCAAACTTGGACCTGGTTTAAAGTCTATGGAAATATGATTATGATATGATAGTTATTGCATGGTTAATATGTAGATATGTATGAAATACAATGAATATATGTGTTTAAGTTATAGTTATTAGTATTGTGTAGATGTTGTGTGAACTAACTCTTTGCAGCCAAGGAGCTGGAGCCAGTAAAATGTAGCCCACAATAACTAGGAGGCGCAACCTACAACCAAAGGGAGTTTCAGTAGTGATGCAGAGGAAGTTAGAAGAACACACAATTGCATAATTAGAGGCGTCTACTTATCAAGATTATTGTGAATGATCACATCATTTAATAAGACTACTAAAGGAGAAGAATTATTCTACAATTGGGAATCTAACATGACTGTTTGTATAGTCCACATTTTAGTTTAAAACCATTATAGTAGAGTTACGGTCCTATTTCAATTCTTCTTCCTTTTTAGTTGTGTTTTGATTACTTAGACTTTATCACACTCTATTTTGTAGGGAGTGGTGATTTATGATTATATTTTTGTTTTGAACCCTTTTTCTAATAAGACTCCCTCACACCTATATGAATGGTTCGATGGTTGTGGTTCGATGGTTGTGTTAGTTAGTTAGTTGGAATAGAGAATATAGAAGATAGATATGTTTAGTTAGTTTCTATTTTTACATTGACAATGTTTTGTTTCTCAATCATGACCTTATGAATAAGATATTCCAGAAGAATCTCTGTGGATTGTGATATCTTGAGTTATGCAATGAGATATTTTCAGTTATTGTTATGTTAATTTAGTTTGAGGAGCTAGATTTGAGTTCACTTTGTGGAGATAGTCACTTGAGCAAGGGCCACTCAAGGTAACTATTCACCACTTTATTTTTGGTACATTTATTTCTAATACAAGTTAGTTTCATAATTATATTTGTCTTAATCAGATTCTTCATGTGGTGAATGTGAATAAGATATTGTCCTGTATTCATGCTTTAATTGTTCCCATGAATTTTTCTCTAGAGTTAGTCAATTTAGTTGAGTTAGCAAGTATTGGTTAATTACAAAATTCATTTCTCAACAGTGAACTAGTCATAGTCTTTAGCTATAAGTACCCATAGCAATAAATTCAACATTACCTCTTTTCACTGTTATGCAATTTATGTTTTCTAATATGTGTAAACACCTATGCTCTAGGATGATATGGGTAGTGAAGAGTCTTTGAATGCACATACAGTTCCAACATCATCAAAATATTATGTTAGCCCTGGTTGATAATTAAATGAAGGCCTTTCAAGGGTTTAATTGACTGTTTAGTAGGACACCCTTTGAATTGTGTGTTTGATACCAAGTTTCCTGAAAATTAGTAGGCCTCTACATAAATGTTAGAGGGGGAGAGCAAAAAGGATAAATTATATGCAAGTGATGTGTCAAATGGTAAAATATGTTGGGATAATGTGTCTCAACCTTGCAATTACATAAAGTACTGTTGATACATAAGGTATTGTTGATACATCAGTGATGGGGGAGGGGCGTGGGGAGGTTACCCCCACGAGGGGTCCAGGGGGATCATCCCCCTGATAGGGCTCAAGACCGGTTCCCCCGAAAGGAAAATTTATTTATATTTTATTATTGTAAATTTGGATTGTTCATCATCGTAGGTCTTAGATTTGATGACTCGATATTTTATTAGCTTGACTTTCCCTAGAAGGCCTATTTTATGAGGGTATTGTATTACGACTGTGTATTATGATGTATTCTAAGAGTTTGATAGTGTTGTTTGCCTCTAGATTTGTGGTGGTGATACTCCTATGAAAGCTTTCTCTAGAAGTATATTGTAATCTTTGGTGATTTTTGAATAATATATTGGGCAACTTTTGGAGGGGTTTTTCTCCGAAAGGGTTTTCCCCACATAAATCACTGTGTTGTGGTATGCATGATGTTATTTTTGTTTAAGTTTTTGTAACTGTTAAAAGATCTATAAAATTTTTTGCATTATCCTCCTCTCAAGATTAGTGTAGGAAGTTGTTTCGCTACCTTAGCTTCCTTACAAAATATTTATTTCATTGTTCATTACTTGGACTAGTCTATGTTATTGATTGTTCTTTTTCACTACTTAGTTCATGTATCTCTACCTTCCAATTTCATCCTTCCCCAATGTTTCTATTTTCAACTATACTTTTCATTCAAACCTATTCATTAATTAATATTGATATTTTTATGTTTTTAAGTCCATGCTTATAGCCAATAGTGACATAGTGTGATGGTTAATTTGTGGTGTTGTTCTTTCCATAAGGTTCAAACTCTAATAGGGTGTTATTATTGAGTGTTTATATAAGGGATGAGTTCCCTGTTTGTGACCACATTGATTCATAGCTCTCGGTCAAAAGCATTTACCTCCTTAAAAAAAATTCAAGTTGCTTGTAATTTAATTTAATCTAGTTTAAAAACATATATTATATTTTCCTTAATTGATTTTTTCTTTAAATCTATTTTGTATGCTTTTATTCGGTTTTGCATATATGAGCTACCATGTTGCCCTCATCAAATTATGAGTTTCTCACACTCTAATAAAAACTTAAATAATTAGTAAAATATACCCAAATATACCCATTTCAACCATTTAAATTCTACCACTTCCTAGACATGGTGACCTATATGTTATTTTGTTAAGTAGTGATTTAAATTATGAGTTTCATATTCTATCTATGGGACCATTTTATCCTTTATTTTCTTTTTGTTTGTGGATTTAATACTTGGTGCCACATGTTTTCCTTGAGGTTTATTTTAAATAGAACTAATATTTGTCATTGGCTTGTAATTTCCTAAGTAGTGTTATGGCTTCAACAACATAGACCCTTTGGTCTAATTTTTTACTTTTCTTTTATTTAGTGTTTCATTAAGCTAATTGTGTGGGTCTAATGTGAATTTTAATTTTTGTATTATTATTATCAATTTTAAGGGATTCATGTCTATACCCTTTAGTTTAAGTTTAGAAAACATGAAAACTCAAAATTATTGCCTAAATTTGATGTGACTAAGTATGTATTGAGAGTAATTTTATGCTCACACATACAATTAAGATTTAAAATGTAATTTTATTTCTTTAATGTAATTTAATCTAAAAATATTAAAATGATCCTAGACTAGTACAATTTTACAACCACCACTTTATTATCTAAAAGATATTCATTTTGAAAAAGGGATCAAATAACTTCATTGATCAAAATTTGCAATCTTAGCAAAAAAAATAAAATTATGTTTAGGGATTTTCACTCTAACTTATACATATGTAAATGTGAAAAAAGTTATATGATCTCTAAATGAAATCATACAAATGTGTAAAAAGCTTCTCAAATATCAAAATGTAGAAATGTGTACAAAAGTTTTGGAATCCCTGAAATTTTAAATGTAGTTTTTTTTCAAAACATCCAAATGTGCACGTGTAAAAAGAAAATCAAATTCCATAAATGTGAAAAAAGGTATTGAAATCCCTAATATTTCAAATACGTAAGTAGAGCCTGTAAATGTGTATTTTTTTTAGAACCCAAATAATTCAAATGTGAAAAATATTTTTGCAACTTCTAAATATGCAAATGTCTAAACGTGTTCAAAACCCTTAAATATGAAAATATTCAAAAATTCCAAAACTCTAAATGTAAATGTGCAAATTCTATAAAATCACTAAATGAACAATTTTTTTAAAAATATTGAAAATCTTAAATATATATTAATTGAAAAATGTGTGAAAATAATTTCAAATTTATATATGAACAATATGTGAAAATTTACAAAATTCCTAAATAGGTAAATGCAAAAAAATGATCTAGAACCCCTAAATATATAAATATTCATAAAAGTTCCAATTTTTCATAAATGTGCAAGTGTTCATGAAAAATGTAAATTTTGATCACATCTACAAACAAACCTCAAAACCTTGAATCAAGCCTATAAAATTTTATAAAATATATATTTTCCTTTATGTAATTTACTTTGATTTAAATATGTAGTATACTTTATTTATTTTTTTAAATATTAGTACACTACATTTAATTTTATGTGTTGTAAGATTAAAAAATTTAAAATGCATTTGCAAAATTATTACAAGTTCATGAAATAAATTTAAGAGTAAATTTGAAAGGAGGATGGCATCTATTTGAATGTAAAATTTCAGTTCAAGGATAATATAGAATTAAAATGCAAAAATACAAGTCACATACGAATCGTCATATTCTTTTGTGACTTATTTTATATGATTTTTTGAGAAATAATTTAATATTCCTCTACCAGGTAAACCTATAGACATGTAATTATAGCATGTTTGAAGGGAGTTGAAACCTATTTTTTTGACCAATGTAGTTCACCTTTTCTATAATGCCTATTATCTTCAACTTACCCTTTTAGTACTCTAATCACTCATAGTTTTATCTATTGCATTGTATATCTAATTCATGAATATTATATGCATTTAAAATATGATTCACATTATTGGTGTCTTGTTGATGGTGAGATAGTTTACATGGTCAACCTAAATATAATTTTATTATTCAAAAATTAAATATTTTAAATGTGTCCTTGGGATATATTATCTAGCCCATGCAAAGAGTAGGGTGTTTATGGTTCTGATTTTTAGGGTTCATTTTTCCTATTAAAATTGCATCATCTTGTGTGTTCATTGTGATATTTTAGTTCAAGATAAGAGAGATTTTAAATTATAATTTAAATGTTCAATGGTGGTGTATGAAGTTTGGAATTAAGAGAATTAGGAATTCTTATTCTTATCTTCTCAACCTTCCTTTGCAACTTTAATTAGTTACAATTTGGTTTATTTTTTAATTTTTAGTGTTAGAGATTTTGGATAAATAAAGTGATGAATTTATCTAAATATTTAAAGAAAGAAAAAAATATTTTATTTATCACTCACTTGATATTTTCTAATTTTTTTTTTATAGATTTTATATTATCATTCCTTTTAAATTAGAGTCAAAATATTGATGTTAATGCATAAAATTAGTAAATTAAAAAAAAAAAAGACATCAGGGAATGGATTTAGATATTATTAGTGGTGAATTTGGGTTGTACATAATTAATTAATTATAGTATTTTATATCATTATAATGTATTAGTTAAATTTCATTTTCCATAATGGCCCCTTCAACATGACTATTAAATTAATCTCATAGTTAGCTATTTCAAGATTTTTTTTAATTTAAAAATTTAAAATATTCTAGAGGTTAGAAACTTTTGTATAAAGTAAAATTTTATATTCCAAAAGTATAATTTCATGGGAGTGGAATCATCATGAGACGGTCAAATTACATGAACATTAAACACCTATCAAAATTATACTTAACATACAAAAAAATGGGACAATAATGTTCATCATGTAAATACACCTTAAGATATAGCTTATAATCAATATGATAACTACTATAAAGAAGAAAAAATATTTGAAGAATTTGAAATTTTCTATTTAAATGATGAACAACATATCATAATATTATGCAATCATCAATATTCCATAACAATATATCAGTGAGTCTTACCATGCCTCCATGCCTCCATGCCTCCAAAGATGGATATGAATAAAAATTCAAAAATTTGTGTTTCAAAAACAATAGAGGAAGGAAATCTACCAATCAAGATGCATACGGAAAAGCTAAGGAAAAATTAAAATGGATCCTACAAGAGTCCTCGACCATGTAAAAGGCCATCAATGTGTTAAGGGTGCATGGATAATATATTCCTATAGATAATGAAGGCAATAGCCAATGTACATGGTATTAATATTCATTTGAAATAATCCATCATATTTAAAATATTTTAACAAATAATTATATGTTCAAAACAACTATTGATAATAACAAGAAACTTCAAAATAAAATATCAAAATGTTAATATATTCATTATTCTTTCCTTCAAACCAAGTGGAGCCTTAATTTATATTAGTCATCCACAAACTCAATCCTCTGATCCTTTTCTCCTTTTATATTTAAATTTTGGAGAGCGCTTCTGGCAGCAATTCTCTTTGCCACTTCTTTCTTTCTATTTTCACCCCTTCCAAACATCTCACCATCTATAAATACTTCCACAGCTATCATTTCCTCTTCAAATGGTTTGAACTTATGGTCTTTGTACTCAACCTGATTGCACTTTTTTTGACACAATTCTTGGAGCTCAGAAACTGGATGCATCTCCAATGTCTCTAGAGTGGCCAATGGCTCTAACAAAACCTTCAATTTCTACAAAACATATAACATTTAAATTAAAAACAGCCCTTATGAGTTGCCCCAACATACCAAAAAACTTAATGCATATGAGATAACAAAAGCTTTTAACTGAGAAATGCAAGTTGACTGAATACCTCCCAAACTCTTTCCACAACAGAGCAAGTAATCTCCAATGACGCACCACTGCTATCAAGAAACATTGCACCCGTCAGTGATTCGACTATATAACACAAAACCATGGGTGGGTTCAAATCCTTGCTATTATTTCGGATGTCTTCATTGAATTTGAGCACCTGCATATAGTGAATATGAATTTTCTGAAGTAAAAATAAATCATCCTTAAATTTCAAACAAATATATTAAAGAGTTACCTTATCTTCCTGGGATTTATGCGTAAAAGACAGATGCTTAGTAATTTCTAGGTTAACTGTAGCAACCCTCGCCAGGATCTTAGAGTCTATAATTTCAGATCTTAATCTGGTCAACTTGCCTGGTTGAATGTTTGGATATTTGTTGTACAAATATTTTGTTACTGCTACCTTAAGGAACAAATGCCCAAGGAACTCCATTGAATCATAAGATTTCAGACCTGCTAATTCAATGGCTTTCTCACATGTCTCACAGATTGTTGTACTGAATAGAGTTCGTAAATCCGAACGCTGACAAAAAGCAACTTTCAACAAATTTCTATTCTTGAAATTGTAGTTTAATTTTTCTTCCATCTCATCCAATACATTAGGTGGCATTAAATTCTCAATAAATCTTTTTACTTCATAGCACTTGCACTCTTCAGACTCTGATTTGTCTTTTGAACTGTCAAAATAGTCTATGGCATCAGTTTCTCTCAGAAAAGGATATTTGCTGGAACTAGATACTTCAGTATTGTGTTCATTGCATGTGTCATGAGGACCTTTCATCTTGTGATGTTTTGTCTTTGGACTTAGCAAAGGCCCAAACACCTATAAATATTGAAGAGGATTTATTATATAATTGAAAGCATTTCAATCAAAATTTCATCTTTAACTATAATCAATAAATAATATCTTCAATATTTCCTTACTTGCCAGACTTTATCAAAAGAAAATTCGTTATCAACATGCACAGCACCAGCTAGGGCTTCAATAACATTTGCAAGAACCTTTGGAGGCTTCACATCATCATATATCAATTCGTCTCTCATTTTTTCATAGCACTCAATGGCCTGCAAAAACACATATCAATCATGAAAATCAATACCAATTAAATAAGGAGTTCTAAAACATCCGAGTGTAACTGACTTACCTCTCTTTTATGCTCATTTAATAGGAAGTTGTGAAACCCATGATCAATAGCAACCCTTCCGAGGACACAGTTCTTCACATTTTTTCGGACTAACCGTGCCAATATTCGTTTATCTAAAACTTGACAAGTCCTGTATACATTAATGGCAATCATAAACTCTAATACTGTATCTCCAAGGAATTCTAGGCGGTCTAGGTGGTGATAGGATTCCAGTGCTTCTTTTAATAAATCTTTGTTGTTGAAGGTGTATTTCAAAATGGATTCTATCTCAGCTATGTCAATTCTAAAATTTATCCACTTCATTTTCTAACACAATGATTTCCTCTCTTCGGCAGCTTCGCTTGCCTATGATTTCTTCAACCAACTTTGAAGAGCGATCTCCAAAAAATTGCGGTTTCTAACTCAGATCAGTCTTCACCGATTCCTTTATATATATCCTTGTGAGAAATATACTACACTATATTCACTATTAGTACATTGGCGGCTCAAAACAAAAAACAAGAAACTTAATACAATCAACAATTTCCTTTTAATTCCAGGCAGTGGCGGTTAATCTCAGCTACAAACCCTTTTAAGCATTGCATCGGGTTCCACCAGCGATCACCTTTTAAGATCTGCGAAGTATTACCTCGACTATTGAAATTCTCATTTCCTGCGGTTCCTTTATTCTCTTTAGTGGCGGTTCTGACTTTATCTTCGGCTGCGAGTTCCCTTTCACAAGGGCTGCGAACAACTGACTGCAAGAATTATTTATCAAACTTCACTAACGGCTTGTTAAAAAATAAACTTGCATTAATATCATGAAAGATAGGGTTGAGATCTATTCATGAACAAACTATTTTCACTTTAATACGCAACACCCAAGTAAGACTATGAATTACATCCCTAAAAGGGCAACTAAATTGCTCACAGACCTACAATTCGAGCACCGTTCATCTAATTGATAATAATAATCATCCAATGAACCTCTGTCTATTGAGCGATTGCCCTGAGGATGATGCAAGTTCAAATCCATCGGCTTCGCTTCCCCGCTAACAATGCAGCCGATGAAAGCCAAAGAGATACCCCAGCTGCACGGTGTTACAAGGAATGGTGTAATGGTGCGTATAAGCATCACAAAGTTACAAGAGAACAGTATAATGGGTGTCTGCAAACATATAATGATTTTCTTAATGCTTCCTTTAAGTAGGCATTCAACTGACAATGTGTGAATTCTGATGCAGCTTGGTTGCTCCAAAAAGTCAAACAAATCTGATTACGACAGACAGCAAGCAGAATAAACAGTGTAACAATGCAATCCTTGTGATAAAAATATCATGAGGGAAAACAAGAAAACCTTCAGTCATCATATAGAGCACAAACTGGTATTGTGTACACAAAATTAATATCCCAGACTGACAAATTATAAATGTATACACAATTTATTGTAAAATGAACTTAATAATATTATTATTTTATGTTCACTGTTGTCACTATCATAGATTAAATTTATGTGGGTCATTTTCAAGCCAAACCATGTAAGGTTTAATGCGGATGTTGGAGTAGGTAAACATGTCAAAGAGTGTGATACTTTGTTTCTATAACAACTACTTCGTGGCATTTAAGCTATGAAAGTTGAAGGTCACGTCTATGTTCTCGTGATCATCTGTAATTGTTGTAAATAGGCTTGTGGAATTCTTCTAGATTGGGTTCAAGCTTTTGAGCTAAAAATGGCAGAGATTGCTAAGGAGATGTGCGTGACAGGAGGCACAGGATTCATTGTTGCTTCTCTCATTCCTCCTCAACAAGAGCTATGTTGTTCGCACTACTGTGCGCAGTCCAGGTATTCCATTTCCATGCATTTGGATAATATCAAATGCTGGCAGGATTCTTCATCTTGTTACTTGGGCTGACAAAGGGAGGTCCTCGGTTAACAAAGTTCCTTTTTTTGGTTTTTTTAACTTTCTAAATCATGAATTTACTTTGGTTAGATGATTTGGAGAAGATTGGGTATCTGTGGGATTTGCCTGGTGCAAATGAGAGGCTGAAAATATCGAAAGCAGATCTGCTAGACGAAGGCAGCTTTGATGAAGCAGTGGATGGTGTAGATGGGGTGTTTCATACTGCTTCACCTGTCTTAGTACCATATGATGACAACATCAAGGTTTCTTTTCTTAAATTGGAGTCTTTATTGCATGAATTCAAACTCCTTGCTCAAGTATAACATAAATTTGTGTGGATAGATGTGTCATCCACTTCTCCAGGTTTCAATTATGGTGTGTCTTAACTTCTAGCAAAAAATCTGTATTCTTCTCCGTACTAACAATTGTATTAGTGGATACACAAAAGTAACTTGCATCTGGATTTCCTTCATTATTATTTAGTTACTTTCAGCTTGGGTATATAAACTCTCAATTTTATTGGATGTGAAATGTATTGGTAAGCAGGAGACCTTAATTGATCCTGCTATGAATGTCACTCTGAATGTCCTCAAGGCATGCTCAAGATCACCATCTGTTAAAAGCGTGGTGCTTACCTCTTCCTGCTCATCTATAAGATATGACTACAATATCCAACAGCTTCTATCTTTGGATGAGTCCAACTGGACAAATTTAAAGTACTGCAAACAGTACAATGTAAGTATAAATACTACCCTTTGAAGTTGCATTTCAGGTTCTAGTACACGAGTAATTGATAGGTACTGCATGCTCTGAGTATACAAGTAAACTCAATCATCTTGGTATATCTGTATAGAATAGGAAAACTTGAAGGGGTCTTATTTGCTTAAGAGTATAGCATATTTGGATACTCTTCTAATATTTGAGAAAGAACTGCAATCAGCTTCAACTGTAATTATGATCAATTTCAGATTTGAGAATTTGGTTAATATCAATGCATTAAACTTCATATTTGTTTTTGAAATTTTCACCAGCTAAGAAATCGTGTGTTTTGTTAAAATAGTTAGCAAAAGATCTGATTGTCTACAAAAGCTTGTATTTCTTAGTTATGATTCACAACTGCAAAATTCTAAATTAGGGTTTGTTATCACGACAGCTTTGGTACGCATTCGCAAAAACTCTTGCTGAGAAAGAGGCCTGGAAGTTTGCAAAAGAGCAGGGGTTCGATCTGGTTGTGCTAAACCCATCATTTGTTATTAGACCATTGCTTGTTCCTAAACCTGCCAGCACTCTTTACCTAGTTCATAACATAATTAACATAATGAAAGGTTGGTGCCGATTCTAAAAATTTAGACTTCTGTATGTTTAAACTTTAGACAGTTTCTAAGAAATAATAGTTGTAATTGCAGGTTTGCTCCAAAAAGTCAAACAAATCTGATTACGGGAGGCAGCAAGCAGAATAAACAGTGTAACAATGCAATCCTTGAAACAGGAAAACCTTCAGTCATCATTTAGAGCACAAACTGGTATTTGGTACACAAAATTAATAACCCAGACTGACAACTCCAATGAAAGAAGCTCTTCAAATAGCTGACTCTTAGTTAAATCACCAAAATAGCGAGGCCAAAAGAAAATATTAAAGGCAAGGTAGCCTAATATCTGGAATGGCTCAAAAGAAGCAACCCAGCAAATTTCTCCTACTTTGAACGACAGTCCTAAATTTAGTTTTAATTTATCTTTCAGCCGTCTGGGAATATTTCTTCTACAAAGCAACCGGGGTTCAAACCTATTGGAGTACTTGAAGCCATACTGACATTCAAATTTCAAAACAAGCGGAGGATGAAATGTGTACCAGAAGTTCCTTGAAGAACAATCGTCAGCTGCGAAAAAAGAGATATTGATAGGATCTCTGCAATTTCCCAACGACCGGCTCTCACACCACTATGAGGGTGGTGGATGGAGAAATCAAAACACAAACCACATAAAAACACAAAAAAATATTACCACATGAAATATGCTCAAGGTGCTGCTACACATCATTGCTATTGCTTGTACATAGAGGTTTTTGAGAGACAAAAAGATCTTTTTAGATCATATTAGATCTTAGGCCGACTACACTTTACAAAACTAATTTTACATCTTAAGCCCACTAAACAATCATTTAATATTTTTTCTTTAATATTTTTCTTTCTAAACCTTATGGCTTATTTGTTCTAGAACATTTCATTTAATCTTTTTATTCTCATTTAATATTGGACATTTAATAATTGTGGGAGAAATTACTACTTTGAGAAACACATAGGTCTTCCTAGATCATACTAGATCTTAGGCCGATTACACTTTACAAAATTGATTTTACATCTTAAGCCCACTTAACAACCATTTAATATTTTTCTTCCTAAATCTTATCTTTTATTGTTCTAGAACATTTCATTTAATCTATTTTTTCTTGTTTAATATTGGAAATTTAATAATTGTGGGAGAAATTACTACTTTGAGAGATACAAAGGTCTTTCTAGATCATATTAGATCTTAGGCCAACTACACTTTATAAAACTAATTTTACATCTTAAGATGGCTTAACAATCATTTAATATTTTTTTCCTACACCTTATCTCTTATTTGTTCTAGAATATTTCATTTAATTTTTTTTCTCATTTAATATTGGTGGACATTTAATAATTGTGGAAAAAATTACTACTTTGAGAGATACAAAGGTCTTTCTAGATCATACTAGATCTTAGGGCGACTACACTTTACAAAACTAATTTTACATTTTAAACCGACTTAACAATCATTTAATATTTTTCTTCCTACATCTTCTATTCTAGAACATTTCATTTAATTATTTCTTTCTCATTTAATATTGGTGGACATTCAATAATTGTGGGAGAAATTACTACCCCAACATATTGTGCAGTTGCTAATCATTGGAAGTTCATTGCTATTAAAGATTTTTGAAAATATCAATCACCAAATGGATTTAATGGTATTTTTGGAAAAATGTTCTTCAAAATATTTATAATTTATATTATGACAAAGAGGATTTAGCCTTCAATGATGTCGATTCTAAGCAACGCGGTGAAGTCCTCAATTATGCTAGTATTTAACAATTTCTAAAATCAATTACGAAACAATATTCTAGTCATTGACAATTTTTTAAAGAAACTCATGTTTGAAGTAATATTATTTTTAAATATAATATTTATATTATAATAGTTTTTTTATTAATTTTTTTTTATTAAATGTAATAAAATAGAAATAGAGAGTAAAAGTCATTCATGGTATAGCATGTTAGTTAATTTATAGTATTTTTGTTGTTTTCATGAAGGTTCAAACTTTTGTCAGGTTATTTTGATCGTAGGTATTGTGTTCTCATTTATCCAATGTGTTCGCAGGCTTGAGCCTTTACATAAAAGTTGTGGGTGTTCATACTTATAAATTCATGCTCCAAACCCTCATTGGGCTTGAATTATTACAAAATTTGTGCTCTATTGGGCTACTATTCTCATGCATTTGAACTAATCACATTAATTCAATGCATTCTTGATGATAAATTCCCTCATTTGTGGCCTCATTTGGCTTGGGCCAGGCTGAAAGTTGTCCAAGTACCCAATAAAAAACAAGGAACAAAATTAAAAATAGAGAGTAAAAGGTTATGCTATTCATGTAAAGTAATAGAATTTTTTAAATTCTTCTTTAATTTAATGTTCTTTTATACAAAATATAAAAATAATGCAACGAATGGTATATGTTATATAATTTGAAGTAAAAATCAACTCAGATTTTCTTGTGATGGAACTAGACTCAAAATCAATTGAAATGAAGAGAGAATGGAAAGACATTTCTTGTATAATAGAATGTGATATGGTTCAAATTATGAAAATAAAGATTGAACTTTGTATAGAAATAAATGAAAGAGCATTTCAATAATGTCCTTGAAAATGTAAACAATCCACATATGAATTCAAATGAAATAATAAAATGGTTGTCAATACTTGAGAAAGAATATGACCTTATAATTACAAAACATAAGTTAACATGGAATTTTCTAGTGAGATATATAATGTTCTTCAATTGTCTGGATGCTAAAGATGTAAGAAATTGGTTAATAAAGAAAAATAAATATTGTGAGACATGTGACATACAAAAATATCATCACATAACAAGCATGAAAACACATAAATTAGATATAATCAACAAGGGATGTATAAAAGGTTGCTTCTAATATAAGCATATGACAAGATAAAGATGTTATATTGGTATAACGTAAGAACATCGATTATGTAGTAATCATCAAGAGATAAAAAAATGTAATAGTGATAGCACCAATATCACCAATAATTTAAGTGAATATCACAAATGTAAGGTACATTAAGAATGTATGTGAATTTAAAGAGATAAAATCATGTCAATAAAATCATCCTTGAAAGTAGATATCAATAGATAATGTGTAAATCCTATTAAGAATGTAATAGGTAACATCATGACAACATTGTAGATATACTTAAAAAAAAAATGTAATATAAACATATGAATGCACATAAGTATAAATTAGTATTGAAGCTATCTCTAATCAATCTTATCCCCCAAAGTAGAGAAATGATTTAAATGATGGTCAAAAGTTCTAGATAAGGATAGTGTAAACACAAATGAGATGTGAAGGATTTGGGCATTAGAAGTGTCACAAAGATAATTCATCACAAGGGTTGTTATTAGAAGATCCATGCATGATAAGGATTATAATACATGGAATGCTAAATTTGATAAAGAACATAATTATGAGATCGCATCATGTAGACATGATACAAAAACACAAATATAGCTTAATAAAGATGAAATATAAATAAATAAACCATTTGGATCAAGATAAAGAGAATCATGAAATGTAAAAACCATAATAGTAATGGAAGATAAGGAACAAAGCAATATCCTTTAAATTAATCATCATTATAAAAAAAATGTAGCATAACAAGGACCCCATGTTCCTAACTAGTTCAAACTTAAATTTGATGGTTCAACTAAAGGAAATCTAAGGTAGGTGGGTGGGGTGGTATTCTTAGAGACTTTAGGGGTTGCATGATTTATACTTATTCTATCAAACTTGGCACCCAAAAATTAAACTTTATTAATGTTGCAATGGTCTATCATTGGATTTAGTTAGCTAAAATCAATGGGTTTTCCAAAGTGATTATTGAAGGTGACTATAAGAATATCATCAACATGCTTGAAGATGTGGCCTCCCCATGCTAAACTTATCAAGACATTATAGCGAAGTCATGGTTGTATTTTTAAGTAAAGGGGATCATATGATTGTGTACATGTTCATAGAGGGTAACATGATGGTGGACCTTCTAGCTAAGATGTGCTTGTAAATCAAATCCTTATAGATTTGGAATGAAGATAATTTATTTGTAGAGCATATGAAAATTAATATCTTGAATGATGCAAAGGATATAAAATATCTAATGTTAGAGGCAATGCTACTCTAACCCCTTGATATGATGACTAGTGTACACTTCAAAGCGATTAAAAGATTACAAGGTAGATCTTTAATTTTGTCTTATTTTGTTTGCATTTTATTTCAACACCTAATTCTTGGATATTACTATGTGTCAAATGGTAGTATCTAGTGGTCTTGACCTTTCATTGATTGCTATTTTTTCTCTACCATGGGGGTGATTTAGTGCAAGTGTAGTTGAATGATTGCGAATAACTTAAAAGTGATAGAGAATGTTGGACCATCCTCTAGAAAGGAAACTTCTTTTAGTACATTAAGGCCATGAATGGTCATGACTATTATTTCTATTGATTATGCTAAATCCAGGAAGTTTGGAATTGTTTATGTTAGGGAATTTTCTTCAAGGTCATGATAGAGCTTATTTAGTTTGCTATGGGGATTCCTCTAGATGGTATCAGGATCCCAAAGAAGGTTAAAGAAAAATTTCAAGACGTTATGAATATAATTCTCAAAAAAGGTGAGATAATGAATAAATCACATGATAACTTGAGTAGGAAAGACCTGCTAGGAATCTAGAAGAAAATTGTTGAAGTTCAAATGAGGTACATCACCTTGGAGGGATACTATAGGAGCTTTCATGCTTATCTATTTCCCTTAATCATTTTTATCATAATGTTAAAATGAATTTCTCTTTTTACAAATTTTCTTCATTGGAGGATTTTGTTCAAAAAAACCTTGATCTCTAGGAATGTTATGCCCCTTCACCAAGGGCTTATTTACCATCTACACTATTTTGGAATTGTACTCACCCAAATCCCTACCATCCATCCCACAATATAAAACCCCTCCCTCATTTAATGGGATGAGGGTCTCACACCCAAAAAAAGAAAATATAAGAATCATTCCTTTGAGGTTGACCTAACCCATCCCCTTGTATATTTTGTGCCCTTTTCAGACCAATCCCCTTCCTCTTCTACTGTCAAAATTAAAAAAAAAAAAAAAACTCAGGGAGGATCTTTGTATTTATATATTTGATGAGGATTCCTCCCCTCTATAATTTTCATGTCCTAATTCCCATGTTTATCCTCTTCTTGTGACAATCCCTCCCCAAGGAGATTCCTAAAACTATGTCTTACTCTAGCCCTAAAATACCTATAGTTGAGCCATAGTTGGAGGTATCTTATTAGTGTTCATTGTTCTCCCATGTTGGTGATAAGGTCAGTGATATAATCATGGCCTACAATACTTATAGTTATATCTTGTGTAACGCCCCGCCATTAAACCCTAGAGGACAACACACTAGAACACCTAAAAATAGGATTTTTTTTAAAGTGCAATATACACAAGAATTGCAATTGAAACAAAATCTTGAATTCTACCTAAGTCCTCTAAGCTCTGTGACTATGCTACTAGATTCACATTAATGAAACTAACAAGAAATGTAAATCATTACATTAAATAAATTCCATCAACAATATGGGTTTCATTAATCTAGATCACATTTAATTGAACAATTAATATGAAATAACCATTTCATTCCAAAAATATAACAACATCAAAGATCATTACATTAACAATAACATCTATTACATTACCCATTACATAAGAGAGATCAACATTTATTTACATCATTACATCGTTACATCTTGAACAACAATGTCTCCTTGTATACATGTGAGGAGAGTACATCAGAAGTATAATACATGATACAATAGATTTATGGTACAATACAAGCACATGAAATATAATCCAAATGAACTAGACCAAGTGTAGAAGTCTTCATATCTAGGAGTAGTCACCACAAACATGTACAAAGTGAGGGAACCCAATGGAGTACAAGGTACATTCCACTTGAAAATGTGGAACCCTAAGGTCCACCTCCTGTGCAAGGAGATAAGACCCAATCCTACAACAACAAGATGACTACAACAGACACAACAAGGCTAAACAGAGAAAAACTAACATTACAACAACACATCACAAAAGCACATACATTGCTTCTAGATGACATCACATACCAAAGGGAGAGAATAAACAAGGGAATACTAGTCTGTAGAGGGAAGAGTGTCATCACATGGTCTTGACATGGGTTAAACCATGGCAGCCTATCACTAGCCACCAACCCCACAGGGTGACACGTGTGGAGCCAATCTACCTTTCATGAGGACAAGGAAGTTGGTCATGCCAACCAGGCCTTCTCAACCCATCCTTAGCCTAAACGGGCACTACAAGCATGGGTGAGACATTCACTTATCTTGATTAATATTTAAAATACCCAACCCCCTAATTCATTTTAAGTTATCACTGAGTTAAGAAACTCCCACATGGGTTACCCTAGTGCCACTTTATGTGTTGGCCCCCACTGGGAGCCTCTCCCCCTACTAGCAGCTAGGAGACCCAGCAAAATCAATAGGGAAAAACCAATTTGTATAAATCACATAACCTCATAACATACACAAAAGGGGCGAGGCATAAACCATCCCACATACAAATCCCAAACAAGGTCCAGTGAATAAATCGTGTAAGGCTAACAACCCTTGTGTACTTATTCAATACATAAACAATCATCACAAAATGACTACTCATAGAATCCATAAATTCCCCTTAGCCTCTGGAAGAATTTCAATATCCACCCCACATAATGACCTAACCATCAAACAATAACTCACAATTAACCCATTTCCATTACTCACTAACTTTACTTCATACAATAACTCAATTTAGTGACATAATCAAGAAAGCAAAGTAATTTTACGATACAATCTCTACATTTTCAAGCATTCGTCTTAAACCAAGAATAATCTATTATCCCACATAAACTAGCTTTCATTTATTAAAGTAAAATAACTCTCTTCTCTATTTAATTTCCAAATTCAACCACAAACATAATTCATTAAATCCCATGGGAAAATTTGTTCTTTCTCTAATATCATAATCATTTATACATGTGTATACACACACACACACACATACACACACATATATGTACATATATTTGTGTGTGTGTGTATATATATATATATATATA
>VDFB02187493.1:0-18766 GCA_007258455.2 Sequoia sempervirens | reverse complement strand
GAAAAGGATCATCAAGGCAATGATTGCAGATGATCCTAAGGTCATTGAGGGTATAGCTCCTTCTGGGCTTGAGAAGGCACTTGTTGGCAAGAAGATGATTGCTGCACACAGGAAGGGCAAGAACATGTGGCTGCAGCTGGATTCACCTCCCTTTCCTTCTTTTCAGTTTGGTATGTTTGCATTGCGTTGCTGAGGCTACTTGTTATTCTATTTTTTCCAAGTGGCAAAGTTTTCGCAGGCCTAGAAGAGCTTAATGCGCAATTTCTCATAGTTTATGTGCCAAATGGAACGTCTTACTAGAGAGCATGCTTTTTCATTATCTGTGGAATTCCCATTAGAGGTAGTGAAGGGTTCATATTATCTGGGGAAATTGGGTGAGATTATGGGTCCACCTTAAACATAGCGAGGTTTAAGTTTGGGTCACATTCCTAAGATGTGTAGACACGGGCCTAATTAAGATTTGTAAATATCGGTCACTCACAATATCAACCCCATTCTTGTTTTTTCTTATACCCACCGGTGCTTTTCCTATATTTTTGGCTCGGTAGGTCTTGTGTGAATTTATGAGTTCTGTCTTTAACACGCGAAACATGTTTAGGCCATGGGTCACAATTTAGCAATAGCTGCCAATGGTTTTTTAATGTTTTTTGTCTTGGTAAAATATTGGGCGAGGTTATGGGTCTACCTTAAATTTGATGAGGGATAATCTTGGACCCCATTCTTAAGATTTTTAGCATGGATCATGCTTGATTGTATCTTAATCTTATTTTTTCTTACACATGGCAATATCTATCATTATTTTATTTCCTCTGGCTTGGTAAATCTTGGGTGAGGTTATGGGTCCGCCATTAACACAAGAAGAGATAAGTTTGTGCTATGTTTCTAAGATTTAGAAACATAGTTCACTGTTAAGTTTACTCCATAATTGTTGCAACATAACCTTCTACGTATCTGTTAGAATTACGGGTCTATCTTAAATTTGATGAGGGATAATCTTGGACCACATTTTAAAAATTGTTAGAACGGATCATGCTTGATTGTATCTTAATCTGATTTTTTCTTATATATAACAATGCCTACCAGTGTTTTTCTTTCCTGGCTTGGTCGATCTTGGGTGTGGTTATGGGTCTGCTTTAACACAAGAAGAGATAAGTTTGTGCTATGTTTTTAAGATCTGTAGACATAGTTCACAGCTGAGTGTACTCCGTAAGTGCTGCAACACAACCTCTCTACATATCTCCAACATATCTATGACATATATGATGCGAGCCTGTATTACAGCAGGGAGTTTTGAACCCAGGATAATGTTTTTGTGAAAGGCACCTACCCCTTCACTATTACAACACATGCGTTGTACTAGTATTCACCTTTTGTATGCATGGTTTTAGACTTCATGATCAAGCTCGAAAGTAAATGTCAAGGTAAAGGCGTTTTTAGGTTACTGCCATGTGAGACACCAATTTAGTTTATAGAACCTTTTTGTGGAATGCCACAACTGGATTGTTTTTTCATTTATCTTATGTACTGTTCCTATTAGACACAAATAACCTGCCTCAATCCAGATTTGAACCCATGCCTTAATGAAATATGCAAGCTTAACCATTAGGTCCACTCAGCCTATGCAAGGTCCTGTCAGTTCATAGACACCACGAGTACAATGCTCACTAGATGTTAATGGGCAGATTTTCATTTCTCAGTACATGTTTAATACAGCACTGACTGCAAGTTAATAAAAACATTTTAATGTTCTGTTATATTTAGCTATTCCCTTAGAGGTTAACGAACAGATTTTCATTAAATTTTTTGATACATGTGTATGGCAATGCATCTTAGAGGATAATGCAAATACTTTAGTTTGATAATGTGTTGAAGCCATCTGTTCAATATTTCATAATAACTTTGTGTTTCCTAGGAATTGAGGCTCACTTCTCAATAGAACATGTCATGTAAACTAGAAAATATCTCAAGAAAATGTCTTATGTTGGGAATTTTCACTACTACATGGTCAACGGGATCTAATGAAACTGTTATTTCTTTTATTTAAAATATCCCATCCTTTTATTCCATCTTTCTCTTTGAAATTTTCTTGAGGTTGCCTGGCACCATTTCAGATCACGAATAAGGGAGGAATGTCACCTCCTTTCAAATTCATCTCATGACCCGTCAGCTCCACCCAAGAAAAAAGTATGCCAAAAGCAAGAAAAAGAAACAATTCTTGGCCAAAAGCACAATCCACTTTCTTTCAGACTATATACCCATCAGTCAATGTCAAACTACAGTAGAGTGTTTATATGATCTGATTGGGCACAGCAAGATAAAAGAAAATAAATCTTGAGCAGCAGGATAAATTGCCACTAAAGATCATCTGTTACAAAGTTGGTTTGAAGGCAAGCATGGTTAAGGAAAACAAAGGCAAAGAGTAGATGGAATCTCTACACAAGTGCATGTAAATGAAAATGAATGATTGCCGATCGGAAATGTGTTGATTTTAACACTTAACACTTCATATTTATGCATCTATGTTTGTGTAAGTTGTTTGTACAACCTTAAGACACTTAAAACTTCATGCATTCACTCCCTTCAATACAAGAAAACGGCTAAGACAGAATGTTGAGGTGACTGGAACAAGTGGGAGGAAGATGAAGAAGGTTTGTAGGGAAATTTGTAGCTCCACAGATCATTTATTTGTTCTGTTTTTGCAAACAAGTCAGAGTAACATTTTTGTGGTGGCACAAACCTGTAACCTATGCATCCATCACACATTTGGTTGTTGGCTGCACCCATCTCCAAGACAGCAAAAGATAGTGACATTCAGTGTCACATGAAGCTGTCACTAAATAATCAGGATTGGGTTCATGAATGTCTGAACCTGTCCCAAATGCCATGTTAAGATACCAATCATCCAAAGTGGGAGTTGGATCATTTGTCTTTCAGGTATTGAGGTAGTCTGAATTTTGGAGTTTTTTATGTTCATTTATATCATTTTTCGGTCTTGATTTGTAGGAATTTTAATTGAGAAGAGAGTGAATAGAGTTGGATGTAGAATGATTAAGATGGATTATTTAGCAACTGATGACCTCATGAGCTCATAACCTTGCATTTTTGGTGATAGTGGAAGGAGACAAAATGCCACTTTTGTTATAGTTCAGCACATGGTATGCAGATTCTGCACTCTAGGGTTTGAAACAAACTGTCTAACTTAACCTTAGATCAAACTTGCAACTCTCAGTGCTAGGTTGCTGGTTTGTTTCCCAGAGGTCTTGGATCTGGGACCAATCTGAACCCAGTTCAGTTTGGCCGAGGAGTCATACAAGAGGTGGTGAAATCACTGTGGGTTTGTCCTGAATGAACCCGGTTTGGTGCAGCCAGGAAATTGTATAGGGGTGGTGAAATCACTATGGGCTCATCTTAAATGAACTTGAGCGGATCAAGAATGAACTATGATACATTTTCTCTAATATTACAGCAAACCTGGTGGATTTTAATTTTTTTTTTCATTCTGTTTTTTGCAATCTGTTTGATTAGAATTTGCTGTTCAGCTGGAATTCTTTGTCTGATTCATAGTGGTTCAATCTGTTTGGCAGCAATAATTCCATTGCCTATCCTGGTGTTGGGCTTGTTAGGTGTGTGATAGAACGAAACATTAAAAAGGTCATTGTTAATAAATTAATTTAGGCATCCACTAAAGTGGCTCAAATTTTCAAATGTGTGAGGTGCAGATTCATTCTAGAGAGCTTGGAGCGCATGTATGCTGACATGCTGTCTTGTACCATATGTTTAATAGGAAATTGAGCTACTTTGGCAATTCTAATATTTAAAAGGAGGAATGATATATTTATTTCCTGTAATATTTTAAATTTTTAGATTTAATACAATTATATTTAAGTTTCAATATTTTTAATTTAATATAATATGTTTAAAATTTAATATAATATAAATATAAAAATTCTGAATTTAATTCCTGCTTTTAGGTTGTAAATATGTAATATATTTATGATTTTTATATGTTTTTGTACAGACAAACCCAAAATGAACCCAACCCCATTTTTTTTTTGCCGAATCTGCAACCCAAACCTGAATCCAAATACAAATCAGAACTGGCAACTTAGTCTGAGTGCACTAACCTGCATACTCAAACTTCTGAAAGTACAAACAATAAAAAAATAAAGCTGATACCAGAGTTCTGTAGTTGCTGAAAAATATTTCTTATTTTTCTAAGAAAAAAATTGAGTATTTTTAGTTTGCCTTCATAAAAAAGCACCTCTAAAAATGTACCAGCCATTCAGAATAAAAGAAATAAAACAAGAATAAATAAATAAAAACTATCAAAAAGTCGACTAGACACTTGCCCCAAAATTTAGGAAAATTAACACTAAATATAGTCCTAAATTTAATAAAGCAAAATATGGTATTCTAAATTTAGAAAGTTTAGCCTAATTTTCTGCATCTAGGGACAGCAATTTAACTATCCAATAATTTAACATTCCCTCTTCATGAGGAAGGTGTGCTTCCTCAACCCTAGCCTCTCTCTTAGTATGTCAAATTTCCTTTTGACAGGGGCTTTGTCAAAATGTCTAATCTGAAGGAACATACTGAAGAACATATGATTCCCTTTGAACTCTGTCTCTGATAAAATGATAACGAATATCTATTTGTTTGGAGCACCCATGAAACACTGGATTCTTATATAGCTTGATGCAATGATGGTTGTTGCAGTAAACTATTGTCATCTCCAACATCTGATTTGTAAGTTCTGCAATCTAGCTAAAGTTAATGATATAACTGTCTATTTCCTGTTGAACGAGGATATGATTACTGAAACCCCTGCAGTGCTCTTCCTAGAACAATCATCACCTGCCTAGTCTGGATCTACAAAGTTGTGCATCGTAGCATATGTTTTGCAGTAGTCCACTGAACTTGCCTTGGACCAATTACAAAACTGAGTTAATATGTTTATTACAACACAAATATGAGGTCTATTATTTACCAAATACATTAGAGTACCATTATCTATGTTACACAAATGGATCTACCAAATCTGCAGTCAAATTTAGATATGGGTTCATTGGAGTAGCAAGGGGCTTATAATCCAAAATTTGAAATCTTTTTAAAATTTCTACTATATACTTCCCTTGACTTAAGAAGATTTCTCTTGAACTTTGCTGCACTTCAAAACCCAAAAAACAATGCACAAGGTCGATATCTTTCATGTCAAATTCAGATGTGGACATCCTCTTGCACAACACTATGAGCTTCATACTATTTCCTGTAAGAGTAAGAACATAGACATACAAAACTAAGAGTAAGATTAGGATTTGCAACAATTTTAGTGAAGCCCAAACTTAATAAGTATTCACCTGTAGAGAGCTCTTGAAGTTTGTGTTTATCTACAGATTATAATGTGGTGAGATGCGGTAAGTACGAGAGGAGGAGTTTATGTGCAGTTTGGTAAACAGCTACATAATGCAATGCAGTGAGATGCGGTGAATTTCAGATGTGGTACAGTATGCATGTTGGTTTACTTGTGGTAATGCATTAATGGCAATGTAGGTGCACTTGTGACAGAGCTAGAGTTCATGCAGTGAAATCCAGGGACCTGGTTATATTTAGGGGCGTGTGCTGAGGTACTACAAAAGTCAGAAGTGATCAAATGTTTGTATGTGCTATCACAAGCTCGGAGCAAGTAGTGGTGGCTATACTAGAAAACATGTATTTATTGATGTTGTTTGATGAGTAACTCTTGACAAATAGTGTGCAGCAACAACTACTTATACACAGTGGTTAATCCACATGGAGACATCATGGCTGGTGATATGTGTGGTATTACAATGTCATGGTACTGTTGGAATATAATTGTGTGATTCTTGGTATTCCATGGTTGGTTGGATAGTTGAGCACCATAGTGCAAGTGGCCAAATCTCTTGTGCCAAAGATCACATAATTTGTCACAAAGACTTCTTTCACAGACACCTTTTGCCAATACTTGAGGAGGATCATGGTGCGATTTTTAATAATAACTTGTTGATCATCAAATCCGGCCACTTCAAATCTGTCACAGTTGAAATTGAAGTAAACTCTCTTGCCAATAGTTGACCAGGATCTGGCTGTGATTTTTTGATGATAACTTGCCTATCATCAAATTCAGCCACTTAAAATCTGTCATAGCTGAAACTGAAACTAAATTTGTTTTTATTTTAGGAATAATAATGACAACATGAAGGCTAATAATATCACTAGAAGACACACAGAAAGAAATAGTTCTTGTCCCCAGTTCAAGGTATTTGGCATCATCGCCAAATTTACCTATATATATATATATATATATACCAGCCTTTTACTCTTGAAGTCTACTGAAGGTGTTTTTATTGAAGCTCACATGTCTAGGCTGGTTGCCCACATACTGCCCTACAACAGAAATAGTGTTAGTGGATAAACATGAAATTATGGTATATATATATATATATATATATACCAGCCTTTTATGTTAGTTTTAGGATCAGATTTGCAATAAGCAGAAATACAACACATGAACAATAAACACAACACTTTTACCCTGGGAAAACCCTCCTACTCGAGGGAGAAAAACCCAGCCACAAATATATCACTTATATATTGAATAAAAGAGCAGCAAATTGCTTTACAATTAGGCCACACATTAGGCTGAACTGATGCAATGATTATAGCACCTCTCTAGATGCAAATACACAAGCAATAATGAATATCAATCTTCTTGAATATATATCAATCTGTGTAGAAACCCCTATTCTCACTGTTTCTGAAACTGCTTGTTTTTGAGTGTCTTGATTTTTTTGTGTTTTTTTGCAATAACAGATGAAATGCGATTTTGAAAGAAATTGCTTCAAAAATCTATAATAAATTCTATAAGCTGAAAACTGACAAATTTGAATCTCCAAATCGATAGCAAATAGTTTTATTATGCTTTCTCGGTGTTTACAAATTCAAACCCTAACATGCAAATAAAAAGGCAAAGCTGATTTGCATTTATTAAAAACCTGATTTGCTGATTACAGGCGCTCCAGAATGATGTAGGTTTTGTACGGCCATCATAAATAATAACTTCTCCCTCCGCCAGATGCTTGCAAAAGAATCTAGAGGTGTAGGCGCCCCAAATGGTGAAGTCAGAAAGCAAAAAGATGAGGCGTTTTGCCCAAGACAGAAAAGTACGGTCTGTACTTGAAGGTACGGCCCAGCAATAGTAAGGTACGGCTCAGCAACAGCAATAAGGAAAACCGTACGGCCTTGGAAAGATGCCAGATGTGAAGCCAAATTAGCCGCCCAAGAATATCTCTCTATCCGATGATTTCCGGATTCAAACTCTGAAGATGTAATCTCTGAATAAGCTCTGTGATAACTTCTGAATGAAGCTACCTCTCTGATAAGCAATAAATCAGCTGATATTTCACAGCCTCTGAACTGCAGACACTGAAGATGGCTCGTTCTCCAATGCAAAAAGACAACTGAAACCCTTGGCTCCGTTCTCTGAAGGAAGAAATGATCAAAGTCGATTTTCATAACATAATGAATTAAGTTTCTCTCAAAGAAACTTATAATTCCTCAGTTGGGTCAATTTCTCTCAAAAAGCACCATTTAAAATAAACTTGAAATTTCATTTTTAATTATTCAATAGTTGGACGCCCCTTTTTAATTAAAATGATTAATTAAAAATGGCCCCTTCTTCATGATGGTCGACCCCCTTTAAATAATCACTTAAGTTATAATATTAAATAATATTATAACTTTATAATATAAGCTTCAAAATTATTAATATTTATTCTGACAAATAAATATTAATATCTTTCTCAAAATAAGTCCGATTAACAAACCGTCTGCAGCCAGAGGATAAGTGATTGAATCTGCATACGACCAGACCATACTGCTAAAAATAGCAGGGGTGCTCCGCTGAGTGACTCCACTTACTAAAAATAGTAAGTCAAGCAAATGATGTCCAAGCGACTCCGAGCAGCCAAGCTAAAAGATTCTGCCAACTGAAGCCAAGCCAAGCCTCAACCAGACCCTCAATCCACCCTATCAGCCTATGAGGGTCACATAATAGGCTAATCAAAGATGAGAGATGTCAACTAGAAGGGGACATTACAATGCTTGTAGATATGCAAACTCCTCTTGAAGAATGTGAATTCCTTGAGAATAATAATCGATCTGTTGTAAAATGATGATCTCCTTCTAGGTGTGAGAAGTTGTTTTGAAAAAATTAATTGGTTGCCAAATGAATGTGAGTCGCCTTGAATATATAGACACCAAGATGCCTTTCCATGAAGAGTTGACCTCTTTCACATAAGAGACGACTTTACACAAAATGATGCAACTTCTCATCAAGTCGGCTTTAAGAAATAAATAAATTATCATGTCCGCCTCAACATTGAATATTGTTTTATATATATTTTTGAGTTCAAAGGAGAAAGAAATCTCCCTCCGCTACTATAACATCAACATTTTACTCTTGAAGTCTACTGAAGGTGTTTTTATTGAAGCTCACATGTCTAGGCTGGTTGCGCACATACTGCCCTACAACAGAAATAGTGTTAGTGGATAAACATGAAATTATGGAGAAGGTAGTCTCTAGCTTGAATGAAAGCTCATCACTGCATAAACTTTTGCACTCTTTGCAAACTAGATTTGTTGCTGCTTGCCCTTACTCTTGTTGTTGTCAAGACACTAAGAAGCATAGTGGCCAAAATTTTGGCACTTGAAACATTTGATATGGTTCAAATCTTTCTTCAGTAGTATTTTATGGGAGATGTTCACACTTTGCTAGAGAGTGGTCAAGGCATCATATATCTCCTTTTGCTTATTTTTTCCCATCAATGTGAGGAATCATATACTTTTTTGTAGAATTCAAGATGATATGTTTTTCTTTGCTCATCTTTTTGTTATGTTTAACCAATTGAATAGGATATAAATGTGATTTCTACAAAGACCCAAAGATCAACTTCTTCCAACAATATCTATATCTTGCACCACCTAGCAGTAAAATTTTAAACATCCTCTAGGTGGTCACACTCTTTGAGACTTAGACTAGGCATGTTTGTGGCTGCTGGAATACAGCGAAACTGAACAAATCAACTGAAATTAAATTAGATCAGAAAATTGTCACAGGTGCAGATCGACTTCAGTTACTGGAGCAATTAGGGCATCATGCCCTACAACTGTTCACAGTTCTAGGATATTTCATTGCTGAAGTAAAGCACTGAAATCTTCCTCTAACTTGGAGGATCTCAGTAAAAGTGCTCCAATGCCATGTTAAAATTTAGCACATGGTATGCAGAGTCTGAAACAAATTATTTAATTTAACCTTTAATCAAACTTGCAACTCTGAGTGCACTAACCTGCATACACAAACTTTTGAAAGTACAAACAAGAAAACAATAAAACCAAAATCAGAATTCTGCAGTTGCTGAAACTTTTTTTATATTTTTTTCAGAAAAATTCAAAGTACAAAAGATGGACACCTCAATGTCATAAATAACCGATAAACTTGGTGCTCCAAATCAGAACAAAGCACCTGATTTTTATTTCGCTTTTCATCACAAAAATCACTTATAAAAATATGCCAGTTGCCCAGAATAAAAGAAATAAAACTGAAAATATAAAACTTAATAGTTAATACTATCAAAAAATTTGATTAGACACTTGTGCCTAAATTTAAGAAAACTAACATTAAATATACTATCCCAATTATAAAATCCTAAATTAAGGAAGGCTTAATACAGAGTCCTAAATTTAGGAAAGCTAAATATAGTATTCTAAATATAGGAAATCTAAATTTGGTATTCTAAATTTAGAAAGTTCCTGCTAGCTCTCTGCAGACAGGAACAACAACTGAGTGACCCAAAAATAAAACTTCTTGGATTTCTTATACACACTGGGTTTCTCTAAGATAATTCTTGTGTTGAATTGTCTGTGTTGTTCTTATGATCTTCTTTCCCTATTTCATATTCAATTCTTCATTTTCTCATTAAATTATGCAGTTCGGAAAACTCTATGAATATTTTGTGCATAAGCAAAGTATGTCTGAAACATAACAAATTAGAATCAGGTATAGCTAAGTATTATCTGGGTTCATTTATTAAACATTGGTATACATTGGGTTCTTACGTATCTGGAGGAAGCTAAACACAAGTGAAAAAGGAGAGGTGAACAACCAATTAGGAAAATAAGAAGTCAAGCAGTTCAAAAGCTTGTCTGGGTGAATGTAATGTCCCCTTTGGGGTATACCTGATTTTTCCCAAAAAATAACAATTCCAACAAATGCAATTCAATTACTAACAGAATTCTATAAAATTACATAATTGCAATACAATTTAGAGAAAATCTTAATTAATTAATATCAAAGCATTAATATCAAGGATCTATGATCATATACAAATAATCTCTATTGAAATCAAAATATCCTAAATTCATTCATATCTATTTCATAGCTTATTTCCAATAGCCAACCACATTAGGAATCCGATGGAAAAGCTTGATAGGACGTCAGGAGACTGTCCTCTTAAACCAAGCTGAAGGACAGGGAATGAGTCTCTGAGTCATTCGGCCCCTTGGCCCACAAGTATGGCAGGACCTCCAGTCCATCCATCTTGGGGTTGGTGTACTTGATGACGGAACGTGTACTGCTGCATCTTCCTATCAAACATTTCACATTGATTCCAAATATGATTGCTGATGGAATCTTATTCTATTAATTGTTAACCATATTTCATTTCATAAAGCAATTATAATGCATATATATATATATATATATATTGTTATTCTTAATTATATTTTAAAACTTACTTCCCAATAATATTCTTGCTAAAATAATATTTATTCCAATAGATTTCTTATAATTTCAAATTCTTATTTCCTTTTTATCTAATCTGCTTGATTGATCCTTCCACAAAATGATTCTACCTCCCTATGTATCCATCATGGTGGGTGAATAGTCACACCTTTTGTAATCATTGTTCCCCTTAGAAGAGATGCACCCTTCCTTAATCCAAGTGCTGCCTTTGTTCTTCCTTAATTGTTAATGATTGCTGCCTTTAGTTAAACTCTATTAGCGCAGCCTTATTGGAATTGCTGCATTTGACTTTTACCTTGGATAATTTCATTGAGCCTTTTGTAGCTTCCTTGGTCAACGATTTGAATTTCTATGCAAGCTGCAATCAGGGAGCATGACAGTGAAGTTGGCAGGAATTAAACATTGACATTCCCTTTTAAACGTTAAACTTCTTTGTTAATAGACTAAAATCATTGCCTTACAGTTTTTCAAGTCACATCTTGAGTTACTGCATTCTAAATCTAAGTTACTGGTTTGTTTTGGGTTTGGGTACAGATACAAGATTCCGGTACATGGATTCGGTCAAAATTTTTTTGGGGTTGGGTTCGTTTTGGGTACATTAATACAAAAACATATAAAAATAAGAAATATATACATATTTGCAGTAGTAATTAAGTTCAAAATACACCACCATATTAATAGTCAAAAAACATAGCAAAAATACACCACCACTTTCATAGTCAATTTAATAATACAATACAAGGGTCTTCATACTCCCAATCTGATGTAAAGCCAGTACATTTTTACTCAATCCTCATGCTATGGTTCAATGTTGTGAATCAGTAGAAAGGAGAAATAGCAAGGTAACCTGTTTCTCATGAAGACCAAACACAATGCCATCTCAATATCCTAAACCATCACTTTCAACAGAGATCTGGTTTCTATGGTGCTTAGAATATTCTATATTACTAGTACCACCATCAAAACATCTTTCCGAAGAGATGTGCAAGGATACTGGCATAGTTCACGCCTTACTTCCATTGAGAACATTAAAATCTGCACTCAAAAGTTTAGGGAAGTCAAATGGACTATGGTCATATGTCCTCCCAAACAGTGATATCTTCCAAGTCCCAATTATAAATTCTAACAAAGCAATGAATAAACAGAGCTGCCCTTAACATCACCATAACACAAGATGCAAAGTTCACAAAGAGCACAAAACAATCCCATAAAGGAATATAATACAGTTTCTGATGTTGAATCTCCAACATTTTACTCATGCCTAATTTGACTCAGCAGCTCTTCATCAAATATCTCAGCCATCCTAAAGATATCAAAAACATTCGGCACTTGAGAAACCCTAAAAAACAATCTGTTATGTTGGAGAAAAATGTGAACAAAGTTGAAATGAGAAAAAAAATCACAATTTACAGCCTTTGAAGGGAAAAAATCAGATAATATCCAAAAAAGTTGATGTGGATTCTGTCTGGGTTCGAATTGGAAACAAACTTTTCATACCCACAGGTGGCATTTTGTTTCCTGCCCGTATCCACAGTCTGAAAACTGTTTCCTGGTTGTTTTTTGTACCGTATCTGTACCGTACCCTGTATCTGTACCGTTTCATTTCGTACCTGAGGCCAATTCTAGGCGTACCGGTAACTTAGTTCTAAATCTTGAACAAACCATTTTATATTGGCAAAAATCTTATCAATAGCTAAACTTGTGATTCATGATGGGGCAGACCTCAGCTGTAGTATTGTTAACAAGGAATCATTTCTTGCCATGTGTGGATTGTAAATCTTTACAATTCCCAAAAAGGATATTAATGATTTCAATAAATTGCATATAATGTGAGTACTGCCATAGCATTATTTATTATTGATTATTATCCTTGGAACACACCTTTGGTTGATGTTTATGGATCCCATTCAATCTATTTTCCATAGTGATGCTTAATAAGGGTGGTTAGATATCCAAAAGATTATTTTTCCTATACAACTTTCTCAAGTGGGAGCACATGGTTAATGATGCTCAATAAAGAGTGCTTAGCTATTCAAGAAGATTCAACCCTTTACAACTTTTCCCAAGTGTGTTCATCTAGTAATGTCAAAATGAGTGCTAGGTAAAAAATAATGATTAGCTCTTTCCTTCTACCTTCCCAACCACTTGTAAAGAAGAATAGTTCTGGATTATGCCTATACCTTGGGACTTGATCACTTGTAAAATGACCTTAAAAAATTTCTTTAGGTGTTATTGCCAATTTTTAGGCTTTTCTACTTGTAAGAATTCTGTAAGATTTTAAGATACATTTGCATCCATAATATGGATTTTGTATAAGCATTGTATTTATTAACAAATGCTTTATCCTTTTAAAAGATTTAGAAAAGCAAATCATCAAGCTTAGAATGAAAAACACAGACATTCCAACATATTTTATAACCAAAAAAGACCCACCAAGAAGACCCAAAATGATTCTACGACTACTACTAGTAAAGGCTTAAAGCTGTCAAAACAACAAACAACATCACTAAGCAAAATCAATTATTTTCAAAAAGTAAAGTTGCTTGCAATTATTAAATAAGATTTAGGTAGCCATATGCCTAAGCATGATGGTGAGAATCACATTTATGCCCCTTGCTTTGTAGTACCTCCTTCAAGCCTCTAATGCTTTATCAACTCCTTCCTTGGGCCCAACCCTTCCTACTTCTAGCTTGACCAACTTCACCACTCATGAATTTGTAGAGGATCTCCAAGGGTCTTGGTAGATTCTTTGTGAATAGTTGCGTTCTCTCTGGCTGCAAATTTGTCACAGATATGATTGATATCCCTCTTCTACTGAACATGGTTTGTTGCTGTCTTCTTTGTTAGATTATGGTACCTTAGAATGTGTCTGCGAATAGGGCATGTGTGGAACCTAAGTGCTATTAAAATACTATTTAATTATTATTAATGGTCAATATTCTTATTTTGTAAACTATGTAAACTATTTGTTTTGTTCGATGATGTTTCTATTCTCGGAACTTTGTAAATAGAAACATCCTATTGTAAATTCTTTAAATGAAGCTTTCGATTCTTGTAAATATAATCGATTTTTTACCATCTCTCTCGTAACATGGTATCAGAGCCGTAGGATTCAGTGAACTGAATTTTTTTATTTTTCTAGAGATCTAATAATTGTGCGCGTCTCAAAAAACGCCTGCAGAAATTGCAATTAGAATTTGTTCTGATTCGCGTCTTGTATTCTGAGCATTTTTCCGTTTCAAGCCGTGCAATTTTTTGAAGCATTCTCTCTATCGCAATTTATTTTTGGCCGGAGGAATTTCCTTCTCCTTGCATGCATTTTCTGAAGAGCTTCTCTCAGCGCGTTTGGTTTACATGGAGTTCGACGCTAGATTTTCTGCAAAATCGCAGGTGTTTTAAGTCAAAACCGAGTTTTCTTTACAGTTAAAAAAAATCGCACAAGGTTCTGCTTGCAATTTCAGGCTGCGTGAGAAGTTTTCTGGGCACACGCTTATTCTATTTTGGACCCAATTTAGGGCTTGATTTGGCTGCGAATCTTCTCCTGGTTTTGGCATGCGACCTCTGTTTTCCTAGTTGCGATTGAAGAAGTTTTTCTAATGTGTATTTCTTCATTTTGCTAGCATCCTTTGCCTGGTTTTTTTAAAGACGCGTTTCTGGGCGCAAAAATCCGTGATTATGTTTTTGGTCGTTTTTTTATGCGTCTTCTTGAAGTCGGGATTTTTTTGAGAAAAACTTTGCTTCCTGTGCACGGGTTATGTATTTTTTAGAACTTTTAAAGCAGATTCGAGCTAGGGTTTTCAAAAATCCTTTGTTTTCAAAGTTGAATTTTTTTTCTGATCACAGATTCTTTCTGGGTTTTTTGTGAAGATTTTTGGGTAGGCATCAATTTTTTTGGGTGCCTTGTAATCCGTGCATTTGGATTTGTGCCCGGTTTACCTCGATTTTTGTGCCTCAAACTACCTCCGTTTTCAGTGCATTGGAATTCGTGTCTTGGGTTCCGTGCATTCAACTTTTTGGGTCTCTTCTATGTATCTTGTTTTTCGTGCTTCGGAAAGCGTGAAAGATGGCATCTTTGACCAACATTATGTTGGAAGTCAGTCAACGATTCAATGGCAGAAATTATAATACTTGGAAGTAGCGAATGATGACTATCTTCGAATATCGTTGCCTTGATCAGATTGTTCTAGGCAATGCTACTCGTCCCACAACGACAGGTAAAGACCAGGAAAAGTTTGATGAGCAAAATCGTGAAGCGGTGATACTCATCAAGCTTTCAATTACCGATGATCAACTTCCACAGGTTCCATCCGGCAAATCAGCTGCTGAGATTTGGGAGCATTTGAAATCCTTGCATGAGACCTCCGACAAGAGCTGTGCGTTCTTTTTAAAGAACCGGCTGTTCTCTATGATGATGGATGAGAGAATGTTCTTATAGGAGCATCTGACAAAGATTCAGGAAATCCATGATCAGTTGGAGGCGATTGGTCGGAAGATGGAGGAAGAAGGCATGGTAGTCATCACTTTGAAAAGTCTACAGAAGTCTTATGAGCACTTTGTTGAAACCCTCAACATTACATCGACTAATGTTGATTTGAAGTTTCTCGAACTTTGTACCATACTTTTGTAGCAGGAATGCTGGAAACAATAGTTTGGCAGTAGTGCTTCTTCGTCCTCTACAGAGCAAGCTTTTGCAGCCAAGACTCAGACTAAGAATAAAGGGAAAGGTCAGCCTCAGGTCGGCCTGGTAGGAAAGGAAGCCGAGTCCCGGACAGCCCCAAAGAGAAGAACAGTAGTGTAATTCATACCAAATGTGATCATATGGAAGTTGTCGCCGACGTTTGGCTTTGAACAAAGCGGGGAGAGTCTCAATAGAAAAGCAAATGTTGAGGCACAGCATTGAAAGAATCTACCTTTACACCTTTATGGCTAAAAGACCTACAAATCATGTGAAGTCTTCTGCCTAGTACATTGATTTAGGTGCTTCGCAACACTTCACCCATCAGCGTGATTGGTTCACAGACTTCTCTCCTTTCAGTGACTCAGTTATTTTTGGAGGTGAAAGTATACGGCTGTCGGTAAAGAGCCTTTATTGATTTGATACGGTGGGAGGAATCATATTCTTCAAGTAACATACTATATTTCTGACACATTAAGACCGACGCCCTCTTGTGATCCCAGTTATAACAGCACTCTCCTCATTTTGGATGTGGTATTGATTGCATAAGTATTTCAATTATTGTCGAAGACTCTTTATTCTTTATTGGTATGGGATCATAATTATCTGGGGCTTGCATGGATATAGAGTGATTCTCAGGGAGTTAGCCATGGCGAAATTTCTTCCATACTAGTCTTTGGCGGTAGGCGCCAAATGTACTATCTCTCGACTAGCTTCGGGAGAGACTTGTAGTTTACCTAAGATCAGTTCAGCATCATGGGCGTTTGTAAGGCTTGTCGGGCTCGGAAGTAGCCGCGGACATTGTTCTTGGATGAGCTCATGGCGAGGAGCCTCCAAGGTACTACGATTGGTGTCGTTATGTATGTCAGGCCAATGATTACACCTTTTATTTGTTATTGGTTGCAGGTATTTCTTGCTTTTTATTGATGATTTCAGTCGTAAAATGTGGGTGTACTTTCTTAGACAGAAATTAGATGTGTTTACTATATTTCAGAAGTTTAAGGCCTTAGTAGAAAAAGAGTCTGGTCGTTCCATAATCACTCTTAGGTTAGATAATGGGGGGGCATTTTGTTTACTGCTTTCTCCAACTTTTGTGATACACACGACATCAAACGCCAGTTAACCACACCCTACACTCCTCAACAAAATAGTGTTGTAGAGCGGCGCAATCGTACAATCACTGAGATGGCCCGCTCCATGTTACAACATAGGAGTGTTCCGAAAAAATATTGGGAAAAAGCAATCTACACTGCAGTCTATCTCCTTAATCGGTCTCCTACACAGGTTGTCAAAGGGAAGACTCTAGAGGAAGCTTGGACTGGTCGCAAACCTAAGATCAGTCATCTAAAAATCTTTGGCACTTTAGCATATGTATGGATTCTAGATGCCAAGCGCTCCATGTTGGATTCCAAGAGTCAAAAGCTTATGTTCACAGGGTATAGTGACAACCATAAGGCTTACTGGTTGATTGATGTAGACACTGATCATCTAATCTTCAGTTGGGATGTTGTCTTTGATGAAGAACGAGTACCTTTTCATCTTTGCTTGTCTGTGCAGCATTATGAGGATTAGCCTTTGAAGGCTTCTGATTTGGGTGTCTTTCTTCCGTTAGGTCTCCTTGATGGGAGGGATGATGAAGATTTTATTTTTGATGATGCTCAACCCGATTTTCCTTCGGATGATATTGATCTTCCACCTGATGAACCTGTTCTAGATCCACTACCAGTTTTAGCTCCTCCTGTTTGGATTTGATGTTGGCACTTCTTGCCTCCGGCCTAAATGGTGGGCTAAGATTATTGGTGATCTTCATGATGATGAGCTCATTGAGGGTAGATCGTCTCGAAACAAGAGCAAACAACAACATACAATTAATTTTGCTCTCATGGCCAAGATTCACAGTGTTTATGAACCTCAAACATATTCAAAGGCTAAAGGAATTCTTGAGTGGGAATAGGCTATGGAGGTTGAATAGCATAGTCTTTAGAAAAATTACACTTGGGTCCTTTCTAATCTTCCTCTAGGGAAGAAGTCCATTAGCTGCAAATGGGTGTATAAGGTTAAGAACAAAGCTAACGAAACCCTTGACAAGTACAAAGCTTGTCTCGTTGCTAGGGGGTTCTCATAGAAGGAAGGCAGTGACTACGAGGAGACCTTTGCTTCTACAACCAAGATGAGTACCATTCGGCTCGTCCTTGCCTTAGCAACCCAGTTTGGTTGGAAAGTCCATTAGATGGACGTTAAGAGTGCTTTCCTCAATGGTGAGTTGAAGGAAGAAGTCTACATGACACAACCTCTAGGGTTCAAGGTTGCTGGTAAAGAACACTAGGTGTGTAGATTGGCAAAACCACTCTATGGTCTGAAATAGGCTCCTCGGGCTTGGTACATCAAGATTGACAAGTACCTCACAAATCATGGCTTTCAGAGGAGTCCATCTGATTCTAATTTGTATGTTAAAAATATTGGTAGTGATATCCTTATTCTTGTTGTCTATGTTGATGACCTGATCATTACTAGTAGCTTAGCACATTTGATCGCTTAGATCAAACAGGATTTGTGCAACTCATTTGACATGACAGATTTAGGACTTCTGCATTATTGCTTAGGTGTTGAGGTTTGGCAGATAGAGAGCAGTATCTTCATCTCTCAGTCCAAATATGCTTGAAGTCTACTGGATAAGTTCCAAATGCGGGATTGCAAATCTGCCTCCACACCTATGGAAAAAGGGTTGAAGTTGTAAGCTAAATCAGACTCACCTATAGTAGATGAATCCCTATTCATGCAACTAGTGGGCACCCTCATCTATCTCACTACCAACCTTAGTTTTGTAGTGAGCTACATTTCACGCTTCATGATAGCCCCCAAGGCTGATCATTGGGTAGTAGTGAAGTGTGTGCTGCGTTATGTGAAGGGCACTTCTGATTATGGACTTCTTTACACTAGGAGTCACGATCCTAGACTCATTGGTTACACAAACTCAGATTGGGCAGGTTCAGTTGATGACAAAAAAACAACATCTGGGTATGTTTTCAGTTTGGGATCTAGTGCAGTCACTTGGACTGGTAAAAAGCAGCAGGCAGTGGCTCTTTCCTCGACATAAGCAGAGTATTGAGAAGTAGCTAAGGCAGCTTGTGAGGCAGTTTGGCTTGACCGGATGCTTGTGGATATGCAAATATCTCAAGCAAGTCTGACTCCCTTGTTCTGTGATAATTAGAGAGTTCTCAAACTTGCCAAAAATCCAGTCTTCCATGAAAGAACCAAGCATGTGGAAACTC
>VDFB02187492.1:0-12200 GCA_007258455.2 Sequoia sempervirens | reverse complement strand
TTAACCTTTTTATTCTTCTAAGCATTATCTTTATATATATATCCGAAGTTATACTAATGGTCAAGAATACATGAAATACCAATCATATTTGAAGTGTTAACCAAACCAAACCAAACCTTATAATTTAACCTATACATAAATAAGAAAATACTTATAAACTAATGCTATTTTCATGATATCCTTTTTATAAATAAATCCTTTTTAATACTTGCATTACAAGATCCCTCACCTCCTACTCTAGCTATATTTGTCCCTCAAGATAACTGATAGCATCATCTACTAAGATAAAGTGAAACTTAATCATGGAGAGTATAAAGCGAGAAATAAAGCTACTAGGAACAAGTCTCCTTTATCAACAATCAAAATGGACTTCCAAAGTTAACTCTAGCATTATCCTAACAAGGCATTCTAGTATGAAAAGGAATTAATAACGAATAATCTAAAATTTAGAATTGAAAATGAATTAAAGGTTCAGACAAGGATTGAGTTTATAGTTTCCATGTGTCTCACAAACTCCTTATATCTATTTGTACACCCTCTTAAATAGAAGCTTAGTTTATTTAAATTTTCTCTTACATGCATTTATTTTCCAAAGACAATTATTTAATACATTATGACCATACATATATTCTCAATAATACAACATTAATTCAATAAACTCATTTTCCACGTAACCACATAATTAAATATAAAGATTATTTCCCCAAATAATCATATTTGAAAAACTACAACTCAATATTCTAATTAATTAACTTACACAATGATTTTCAATTCAACTATAACAAGGTTATAAAAAGAACAATCCATATTCACCTACAAATAAACTAACAGAGAACAATCATTTACCATATAATCTAAAAAAGTTAAATTAATTAAACTATTCTTAATAGTTTACCTACATTCACTATTTGCAATCCCCTACTATTAGTTACCTATTTGTGAAGTAATTTCAATTTACTTTAAATAAATATTCAATCAGTTTCCTTTAACAAATTAAATATTCAGCGAAATAACAATTACCCGATTCTTAATATATAACTATTTAAATGGTCAAATTAGCAATAACTATTCCATTAAGATCATTATTAAACAACATTCTTTTACCATCCCCATAAAATGTATACGTAAATATTTATTAACACAATACAATTTTTTAATATAATATATCAAATATAATCTAATATATATATATACACACATTTATAAATACATATATATATACAAATAAATATACATACATATATATATATATATATATATAATCGAAAGCCATTCATTAGAAGAATTATAAGAATGAAATCATGTTTTACCAAAACAATGCAAATATATATATATATATATATATATATATATATATATATATATATATATATATATATATATATATATATAATCAGCCATTCATTAGAAGAATTATAACAATGAAATCATATATATATATATATATATATATATATATATATATATATATATATAATCGAAAGCCATTCATTAGAAGAATTATAAGAATGAAATCATATATATATATATTGTCGAATGCCATATTTCTATCCCTAAAGTACGCAACAAATAAAACTTTAATAAACGCCGAAATATATTAGGGCACTCAAAAAATAAATGAAGCAAGACACAGGGATAAAGATGAAATGCTAATGTAAAACAGCGATCTGAGGAATTTACCCAGGCAAGAACGCCAACAGGAAATTTTAGAAATTTTAGAAATTGACTCCGGGCATTATTTAGTAGCTTATTTTAGCTTCTACTTTCTACCAAAACCTCTTCAAAAGAATGTCAATAACCATTTAACCTATTGCGCAAAACCATAAAGGAATATATTCATGTTTATATAGCAGATCCCTAAACTATTGTGGGGAGAAAACAACATTATGACGACTAAGGGGAAACATGAAAATCAATACATGATCACTTTCCAAGTTTGATTATAGCACAAGGGCAATTTAGACTTTCTTCCTATAATGGATTACAAAACTTAAAGGACCGTTACTTTAAGGAATCTCTATGAAAATCGGCTAAAACTGAAACCCAACATGACAATATCTTGAACGCATACCAATATTTTACTAGGTCTTCTTGAAGCTCTCAATTCAATAAGTCATCTCATCTTTTGATGGATCTTTATCAAGAACATAACATGGGGTTTAGGTTACTACAACATACTATATATACTTGTAAAGCTTCAAAATTACAGATATACTTTCAAAATCTGCTCTAAAAGTCAAAATTTCCTCTTCGATGTAGCAAGAGTCGAACATGATTTTTTTTTTTTGTGGAGAGCTAACTTTGAGCAAGCCCTTAAATGAAAGAGAAGGAGAGAGGGAGAGAAATGAGGGGAAATTAGACAACAGGAATCAAATTGGAATGGGGTAAAGCTAGACCTCTGAAAGAGGTTGTTCGTTGTCGAAAGACCAACCAACTTTTTTTTACAATTTATAATTAACTTTAGATTTATTAAATTAATCTTTCTGTTACTTTTTAAATTAATTAAAAGCATTCCATTTAAAAATCATAACAATATAATCTAATAGATTTTCAATTTACACAAGTGGGCGAAATCATTTACCCACATTTACTTAGAAATTATAATTAATTATTTACTCCAATCTTATAACATTTATTTATTTATCATATTATTATTTATTTATTTTAGCATTTATTTTACTATTGACTATTACTTAATTATATTTATATATTTATTTATCAAAGTATACCCTTTTCTTAATAATTTATTTTAATGCATAAAATAGCCAAAGACATTTATAAAACAATTTTAAATTAAATAAATCAATTGCCAATCAATTACCTGAACCCTAACCGAGGTCGAAAAGCAAGATCTCAAGCCACACCAACTAACCATAGACAAAACTAACACTGACAAGGTATCAGACCAGGTACTCATCCTCTTCGAGGATGATGGCTGGGGTAGGGGACCAAGTGCTATCTTCAATCAATTGTTCCATTGGGTTTCAAGGCATGCTTAGGCCTGTCAATTTAGGTGGAGTCGATGTCTATTACCTGCAACCTACAACACACAAAAATGGTTGTGCATAAACATATACATACAATCAGACACACCATGAAAAAGGGAATCGTAACATCGCAGGGTACTCATAAGTGAGTGATGTGACACTATCCACTTCACCCAAACACATCAATAATAACCTCACCAACTCATAAAGCAATCAAGATAAGATCAATCATATGATAATCACATTATAGTCATAATAAGATAATCACATAGTCCATAAATTCGTAATATACAACATCAACTGCTTAACATCCTTAGCACATACCTTTAAATATCCATGTTATTTTACCTTCATCTCCAAGTTCCAAAGCCAAACTACCTGCACATCGACGATGAGAATGGGGGGCACTACATATAAATTTTAAAGAAAAAATAACTTTTTCCAATATTTTTTTGATCATTTATTAACATTTTGATTTAATAACAAGAGAACACATACATGAATATGCACAATAAGCATAGGTTTTCAAACATATATGCTCATATCAATAATACAAGTTCAATAATTTTTTACAAAGTGTTTGAACTCATTATATCAAAACCTTCATTGAAGTTATAGAAATACTTCTTTGAACTTTCTATAAACTTATAAATGATCACGGTCTCCTTTTAAACACCACATTATTGAGTTTGAATATAATTAACAAACTCAACATTATCAAGCCATGAACATTGCTATTTCCTTAGTCGATATTGTAACTAGGAACTTTTAACACCAAGAAAAATAAAATGAGAGACTCTACAAATTGCACAAGAGGCATCTCTTATTTGTTGGAAACCTAAGAAACTAAAGAAAATATACTTGGTTTTAAATCAATGCTACATTATTCTTTAAAAAAATTCCTACTATTCTTAGATTAATATCAATATACAAAGAGCATTACAAACATGAAATATTGCAAACACAATTGATTATGCAACACCCCTTATTCTCATTGGAGCAAGTACTAATAAGTAGTCTCAAAATTGGATGTTAATTTTAACCATTATCTAGTAGTTACATTGCTAATAGATATTGCAACTTTCTTATCATGTTGTGAACTTAATCAACTCAAATGAAAAAATGATTTCATTTTTCAAGATATCCATTATTCTATATCTAGTTCTTTTATGGATTTTTGAACAAGGGATGTACATGTAGAGCTAATAATGTAGTTATCTATCTTTGACTAGAAAGGGCCTCACAAACTTACAAATTAAATCAAAGATAAATTTAACTCCAAGTTAAATTTCATTCAAATTCTCTATTAAAACATAACTATAAAAACTCATTTAAATTAAAATTTAAGACCAATTCAACTCTAAATTATATTTAATTCAAGTTCCCTATTAAAACATAACTATAAAACCCCACTTAATTCCAAATTTAAAGATAACTTTATTCTTTCTTATCATCGTCTTTTAGATTTGAAGATAACTTTATTCTTTCTTATTATCTTCTCCAATGGTTGTCATGCAACAATGTATAGACAATGACCTGCAACCACAACTATCCAAAAACCTTTTTGCAATCTCATCTTCTATCTACCTCCCAAGAATCCTACTATGAACTTGCAACCCTTGGTAGGGACCGTGTTGCTTGTAACCCTTATTTTATTAGTTTATGTTGGTATGTAGGTGAATAATGTATTCATTAGTTTATAAGTAGTGAATAATTGTTCATTTTGCCACCAATAAATTTTGATTATCATTATTTTTTATTTTAATTTTTGAGAAGGTTAAGATGTACATTTTTATGGAGAAATACAAATATTTTTTACATTATTAATAGACCTCAATTTTCCTTTGTATATTTTCAAGACTATTGATCCAAGGCACAATAAGACTACTTTGTTTAACATGTTGCATAACAAAATTTTATTGACTACCACATTGTCATAAATATAAATTTTTCTTGATTTTTTAATTTTGTTTTTCAACTACTTTTCAAACACTTGTTTTAATAGTCTATTTTTTTTAAAATGAAAACAATGAGTTTTTTAGTTTTAGCCCATTACTACCTTCTTAGATACATGAGGCTATGAGGTGTCTCTTTATCAACTAAACTATTGTAATGATCAACTATACATGTTATTTCACTTCAAAATCTTTGTATGAAATTATGGCTAATAGTCATAGTGTCACATTTTTTGGGTGCTATATGTTAAGTGCAAGGTGAAATAGTGAATGAAAACTTTAAGCCCAAGAGTGACATATGGTTGTATATCATACCTCCCTCATATAACTCCCAAAAATGTATGAAAATATAATGCAACTCATCATGATCAAACTTTCAAGGTTCACATAGAATCATATTTATACTTGATCAATAGGGTTAAAGCATGTTTCACTTATTTTCAAATTAAAACAAAATAAAAAAATTAAATAGAAGGATTGTATACACTAATTCCCTTAGATAGTGACATAAATAAAAGATGTGATAGAAGCTATCAAGATTAAAAATAAAGATTCAATAATCAAAACAAATGTTTCATTCCTAAAACTAGAACTCTTAATTCTTTAAAATTGGGACTCTTATCCTTTAGATTACTTAATCTTGTGAAAATCATTAAACTCTTTCATTCATTCACTCTATCATTTTACCCTTCACCCAACACACATGTACAATCCCCATAATGGTGGATGTGACTCAAATTGTATTGTTATGATAATTATTGCATAATGTCATAATAGCTTAAGAGCTCATAGACTGACAAATGCCGATCAATGCACAACTACAAGTGCATAAATCAAAGAATGTTAAGCTATGATCTAATTCAATGATGTTACAAAAGAATATTGTAATTAATGTTCAGGGTTCAAATGGGCTGATCAAAGATGTGCATCACTCCCCTTGTACCTTTTAACCCCAGCCTAGCTAAGATGTGGACACCCCTATGGCTATAAATATAATTGTGTGCATAGATAAGGGCCTGATTAATTTCAAATCATTCAAGAACAATTAGCAATGTTTTAATAGTTCTTTGTAGCAAAGTACTCAACTCCCTTAAATTTAAAAAAGAAAATTATGTGAATATAAGAAGGATATGCCAAAAAGGATTGGTCAAAAAGAATATGTTAAACAAAGAAAGCAAAGTAAACTATGAGAAGTTGGTAAAATATAAAAAAATAAATATGTAAATTTAAGAAGGAAGGAGTTAATTTCTTTGGGTAAACACAATCCCAAAATCTTTAGGAGAAAGTTCCAACAAAAGAAGAGCCAAGTAGAAATTAATATCACAGGGGGACAATGGTTAGAGTATGTGAAGCTCTTGTATGAATGATAGGTTGCAAGATGAATTTTTAAAGTGGGGTAGTGAGCTCCTCATGCCTCACATCAAATGCCGTTTTAATAACATCACTCAAAATGGCTCTCCAAATGAATGGACAACCAGTGTGGTCATTCCTTTATATAAAAGTGGGGATATCAATAATCCTTCTACGTATCATTCTATCATGGTCAATCCACTTCTTGGAAAACTATATGGGAGCATGTTAGAATGCAGAATCAGTAATTGGGCTGAAAATGAAGGGAAAGGGGAAAAAGGGTAGGCTAGCTTTAGGCCAAGGCACTCTACCATAGATCACTGAATCACACTTAGGCACTTCATTGATTTTTTTTGGGACACTCAAGGGGGTAAAGATTTTTTTTGTTTCATTGATTTCAAAAAAGCCTTTGACATTGTGCCTAGGGAAAAACTTTGGAATAGAATGGAGGAACTTGGAATTCCTGGTGAACTTAGAGCAATAGTACATAAACTCTATGAGTGGCTTAGAGATGAAATCAGAACAAAATATGGTATGTTTGAATGCTTTGGTAGTGACATTGGGGTAAAACAAGGTTGTCCCGTATCTCCCACTTTGTTTGGCTTATATATTGATAACCTTGATGAATGGTTAAGAAAAACTGATGGAGAGGGTATTCAACTTGCTAGTTATGTGGTGAAGTTAATTTTATATGCGAGTGATCTTATCCTAATTTCAAAATCTGCACTTGGTTTGCAAGATCATTTAAAGGCTCTTGAGCTCTTTTTCCAAGAGGTTGGGATGCAAGTTAACACTAACAAAACCAAAGTCATGAGTTTCTCTTTGAAATAGAAGTAGCTTGGATTAATTTAATTTTTGAGGGTAGCTCTTTGGAGGTGGTGGAAGAATGAAAATATTTGGGTATTGATTTTCAGAATAGGCTCAGTTGGGAGACATGCAAAATGAAAATGATTCAAGGTGGTTGGAGGGAATCTTACCTACCACAGAATAAATGTAGGAGAGTAGAATTATGGGATTGGAAAACCAAGAAAAACCTTTTTTTGTTTGTTGGTTGCATTGGTTGTCCTTTATGGGTGCAAAATTTGGGGGTGGGTAGCATGTCAAACCACAAGTGGAGGCATCTACAATCATTCAGCTAATGAGTTACCTCAAAAAAGTTGAGAACATTTCCATACACATTGTTGACTCTAAATAGTTGTTGGGGAGGAGCTAAATTGTAGAAATTAGACTTGGATGAAGAAAAATAGCAAGTGGATGAGCAAGTGGAACATTAAGCTACATGAATTCCCCAACACTAATGATGAGATAAAAAAGTTTGTGCTAAATTTTTTTAGGATTGTTATGTGAAAAAACCAGGTTGTTCATAGAAAGGAACATTATATCCATGAGTTCAACCCCACGTGGGGGAACGATGAGAAAGAATATCTAAGGATTGCAATTAAAGCCAAGGCTAGGCTTCTAGTTACTCAACTAAGGACTAGGTCTCACCATCTTAGATGTGAGACAGGTTGGTGGGTTGTCCCCAAGGAAGCTTGGGAACAAATAACTTGTATTTTCTACAACAAAGGGATCATTGAGATTGAATGTCAGTTCATCATTGAGTATGTTGCTTATAAATATATTTGTATCCAATATGAAGAAAATTTGAAGGTGGATAATCTAAGTGAGCTTTTTAAGGAGACAAGGCTCCTCAAAATTGTTGGCTTCTTGGTCAAGATCTATAAGAGGAGGGAAAACATTGAAAGGAACTTGAAAATGGTTAAAGATTCAACGCTCAGCCCCATAGGCTAATGGTTTCATGGATGTCATTAAAAATCATTCACATTCATTCATTGACCAAAGAAATGAAACATTAACCCATGTTTGTTTGTGACAAAAAACATCATACTGTGACTGAAATCAATGGTGGGGAAATCATATCATAAAGAGAATAATGAAATAAGAATTGAAGTTGTGCTAGGTTTCCAAAGGTATCATGAAGCTTATTTAAACTCTCCTACCCTTCCAAATTTAAGTTTTGCAATTGACAGGTTTCCAATGGTATCAGGGAGTTTATTTAACTAGGTACACCATTCCATGTTTAAGTATTGCATCTGTGACAGGTTGCCAATTGTATTAGGGAGTTTATTTAAACTCTCACACCCTTGCAAGTTTAAGTGTTGCAGCTATGAAAGGTTGCCAATCGTATCATGAAGTTCATTTAATTGAATACACCATTCCAAGTTTAAGTGTTGTAGTTGTGATAGGTATCCAATTGTATCAGGGAGTCTATTCAAACTCTCACATCCATTCAATTTTAATTGTTGCAACTATGAGAGATTGAAAATTGTATTAGGGAGTTTATTTAAACCCTTACACCCTTCTAAATTTAAGTGCTGCAATTGTGAAAGGTTGACAATTGTACCAAGGATTTGATTTAACTAACTACACCATTCCAAGTTTAAGTGTTGTAGTTGTGACAGGTTTCCAATTGTATTAGAGAGCTTATTTAACTCTTACACCCTTCCAAGTTTAAGTGCTACAATTGTTACAGGTTGTCAATTGCATTAGGTAGTTCATTTATCTGGTTACACCATTCTGTGTTTAAGTGTTGTAGTTGTGATAGGTTGCCAGTCATATAAGGGGTCTTCTTTAAGTATGCAAAGAATTTCAAGGCCAAGTAATAGGTGTTATCTAGTTGCATAATCTTCAATTTCCCAATGTTACTAGACACATATGGCTTCCATAGTGTTCTATAAATCTTCCTCATCATTATAATGATCTTCTTTATTGCTCCTTCCTTCTCAATGTCACAATTTGTCAACCTTAACCATATCAAGCTTGGAGGAAGAAGGGCTAGTGTGTCTTATGTCATGCCTTCAATAAATAGATCTTGCAAATAAAGATAACAAAGACCAGGTCTATAGAGAATTTCTAGCCTTTGTGGAGTGCCTCCATTGAGCCAAAGATGAGAGAAATTGATGTCATTGGACACAGTGCTTAAATGAGCAACATCCCATAATTGGGTACCCTATTTTTCTTTTTCAGCAATGGTCTACCCCATATTATGCAAATTTTCATGCATCTCAAATACACCTTCATCATTAATCTTTATCAGTAACTTCATTGAAAGATTACATACAACAATGTCTACCTTCCTATATAAGGATTTCTAGAAAACAATTGAAAATATTTTGTCTTCTCTAACAAAGAAGAAAGCAATGCCAACAAATATTTATTTTTCATCATCAGTAAGACCACTATAACTAATGTAGAGTCTTTTTTGAATCTCTGGGTTGAGAGTAATGTTGTGAAGAGCTTCCATCCAACAACTTGTCTCATTCTTCTTATCATATAAGGAGGATCTAATTACTTCCAATGAAAGAGGATGCCCCTTACAAGCTTCCATTATTCCTTCAAACAAATGTTGGCATCTAGGACTTGGAGATGCTCTGAGGAAAGCATGCCAACTAAATAATTGGAGACCTTCACTTTTCTCCAATCCAGTTATCTCATGGATGCTTTCCACAACATTGAGAATGTGTTGATCTCTAGAAGTTATAAAAACTTTGCTACCAGGGGCTAGCCAATCCCCAACTAAAGCATTCAATTATATAATAACATCCACATCATCCAAAATAAGAAGCACACGATTTCCTCCCAACCAATCTTTCAACAAAGATATGCCGTTGTCAACAACATCCACTTTTCCATCATATTTGGTTAAATCTTCAAGAATTTTCTTTTGCAAGTTTGTAAGGCCTGTGGGGTCTACAACAGTGGCACATACATTAAATACAAAGAAAGCGACTTAAAAATCAAGGTAAACTTCATTGTACATAGCCTTGGCAACTTTTGTCTTGCCAATACCACCAACACCCCATATTCCAATTTTAACCACCTCCTCCACTGAATTGAGATTTAATTTCTAAACAAGAGAATTCTTGATGGTGTCCAATCCCACTAGATGCTTGGCAACTTCTAATGGCACTCTGTCCAATGTCTTAATCAGGTTAGTCACTACCATCTTTACTAGCCAAGCTTCAAAGTTGCCATGACAAAGGTACTACTAATTACTATGGCTCTACTCCTTTCCAAAGAGTGGAAAGAAAATAAAGAAGAGAGAGATGTTTTAATAATTATTTTGATAATATTGAATAGAATTTGGAATTAAATATATTATTGATTGAAAATCAAATCAGTATTATTATTAAAATAAAAAAGATAAAAAAGATAAACAAAAATAAATTTTAAAATAAATTTAAATTTTTAACATGTAATATTAAAAAATTAAATAGATATTATATATATGTATATATGTGTGTGTGTGTATACGCACACACATACACATACACATACATACATATATATGTATTATTATATATATATACATATATATACATATATATATATACATACATATATATATATACATATATATATATATATATATATATATATATATACATATATGCATATATGTATATATGTGTATATATATGTACATATATACATATACACACATTACGTTTATATATATACAAAATGTATATATATACATGTATACATGTATATATATATATATGTAGATGAAAATTTTGGAAGAAAATGTTAAAAAGGAGACAAAGAGATTTGTGGAGCCACATGACATTTTTTTCCAATATGCAACAACTATTTATTTTCAATCCCCATTTTCCCATAGCCTATTTTAAAATTTTAAGCAGTTGCTTCAATAAAAATAAGAAAATATCTCAAATTATCCTATTTTAAGCAGTTACTTCTATGAAAATAGAAAATGATCTCAAATTAGCCTATTCTCATAAATAATTTTTTTCATGGAAACATTCTAACCCTTTATCTAGTACAAGCAAGCAGGGCACTTATAACCCAAAAATTAACCAAAAATATAGAAAAGTAAGAAGAAAGTGAGGTTGATTACTTACCCTTGAGTTATATCTATGGACCACCCTAAGCATGAACAAATTTATGCAAAATAATTCTTCCACTCAGCAACCTCTTCTATTGCTTGTCAATTTTGATGGCCATAATATCTAAGAAATGATTTCTTATAGGGACAAGACTCCCTTTGATGATATCTAACATCACTTGGATCCATATGATAAAATAAAGGAATGATCAAGCCAGGGGTGTCCAACATGGTAGCAGCCTCCTTGAGATACCATGTTGAGTTAGCATAGCCTTTGGAAAATATAGGAATGCATATGGAACTACTCTCGATTGATCTTTCCAAACTCAACCCAATAATTTCTCCCTTTTCCAATTTCTCACTGTCTAAGAAGACATTGAGTCCTACTGCACACAGAGCTTGAAAGAGATGGTCAACTAGAGTCTTTCTCACATCTGGTCTCTTGAAACTCAGAAACACATGATACCTCTTATAGCTATGGAAGGAAAGTTTAGTTGCGGGAGGTTTGTATGTGACAAAGGTAGGCCTTTAAGATCCACCACATGTAGATGCAGATGGTGTTGATTCTTCAAACTATGGGTATGTGCTAGTGTTTGAAGAAGATGCCATGAAATTGGATTGAACTGAAGACAAAGAAAGATTAAGGGATAAAGCAATGGAAAAAAGGTTTCTTGTTGAGGAGGTGAGAAGGTAGAGGGGCAAAGTATATAGGGGGCTCATAGAGGCAGTGACAAAGACCAAAACTTAACAAATGCATAGATTTTTGGGCTGACAACCTGTCTTTAGATAAGAAACCACGTGAAAGAATGGGAGTGGAATGAAGAACATGAGATGGAGTTCGCTCCCACTTTGGAAAAGAAAACATTTGATTTGTGCCAATTGGAATCATCCACATCATGGTGTGGTTTTGTCAATGGTAATGTTCAAAAATTTCATTCTCTAAGATTTGGTTTGGTCAGACAGAAAATCAAGTGCTACATCAAATTTTTTTTTTTTCTAGTA